>JACEFZ010019555.1:290000-377500 GCA_014155875.1 Cepaea nemoralis
CATTATACACCGGCAAGATTGCTCTGGTAGATGAACTATATTCTGAAATAGTCTTAATCAGTTCTAATATGGATAAACAAACCATCTAGTTCCACTAGTGCTGTTGCAGGGTTCTAGAATCACGTGGTGAGAATGAGTCATGCATGGTGATTCTCCCTCTTGCATAATGTAGCACAGTCAGGCGTGGTAAAGTAGGTATTGTGACCCTTCGCCATGGATCACGTAGTGGTTTACGGCAACTTAGTAATAGGCTGGTTCTAACAGGCAACACCTGAAAGTAAGAGCGATCGGTGAAAGTATTCGGCCCAAACATTGGCTCATGTGCATCAAAACCCTGAAAAATCAACCTTCAGTCTAGCTACCTAGTTATACAACTAAGTAAAGCAACATCTCTAAGTTGATAGTATTAATACATCAAGCTCGGTCCAATGTCCGCAGGCCTTTCAGAGAACAGCCCGTCAAACAGATTGAGAATCAAGAATGGCGAGTCTAATCTAACGTTTCACCTATCCCTATTCACTTAACGGTTGTCGCTATAGTCATTCAGTAGTTGTTCAAGAGTTAACTGGAACTAAACATCAAGGTAAGGTGTCCCTGGACCCCCCTTTATAATATACATCTAATCATAAACCAACAATGATCAAGGCACCATCACTTGGGATATAGTAACAATACCAGACCATATAACATATCTACATTTTCCATTTCGCTAGTGGGACCTCCTGCCCACTCTATAGCGAAACTCTTCTTGTAAGACTCTTCCCTAGAGTCAAGAAGTCTTTTCAGTGAAAACATGCTCCCCGCATGTTCAAGGTTCTCCCCAGTTCTGCCTTTCCAAGGGGATTAGCCTGGCCGTGGCCGAACTTCACTGGCCTGGTTATACCAGTCTCATACAAGAATAACTCACACGCAGCCCTCATATTCCAGTCGTCCCCGAATCTCATTCGTCCTCCATTTGTTCCTCCATACTTTCCACACATCAGCACTGACGTACCCACGCAAGTATGGATAGAACGGGACATGAAAGAATAGCATGAAGAACGCCTGTACATCGCGACGGTAATGCCAGGTTATCTCGCGTCGAACCACTTCGGCGGTCGGTACATTATTCATAGAAGTAGTACTCAACATGACCTAGTATATACGTAATAACAACATCGTATATCTCTCTAGCACCACTGCAGAACTTACCTTCGTATGAATTCCCAGTTCCTCGAATGTATTCACTATTTAGTTCACACACAAAATAGCTACCTCACTTCCTAGAGTTAATCACGTATGTGCTCTATTTCCCTATCACATGAGTGCTTCACTAGCTCCCTCTTTAGCTACCAACTTACCTTGTCTACTTTCAGCGCTCAGCTAACGTAATTACTGACTGGCATCAAGTAAGTTCATACTATAACATAGTTTACTGTTCCCTACTACAGTACAGCAAACATAGTATATGCCACTACGAACTATAACAATCACCAACATTGTAACACAAGTTGCCAATTGTAATGGACTTCTAGCGCTAAGCAGTTGACAAAACAGCTGTTCACGACGGCTTGTAAACACAAGTATACACACCGCTGTGCACTGCCCTCGTTTTCACTAGGTTATCGATCGATCACGTCATTGCTATGCTAGACGCCCGCATATTTAATTAGCTATGAACGATCACACTTTCTGCTCACTTTACAACGTTAAATTAATTACTACAATGCATACCTGAACCGGTTGATTGTTTCCAGTCAGCTTCAATGACTATCCTACGCCAGCAGGTCGTGAAATGACAGTCCGCTGTAACTTGGTTGTGGGTGAAGAGGTGGGTTCACTGCTACCCAAAAAGCAGTACCTTCTCACACAAGAGATGAAGAGTGAATGAGCTGTGCTAGCCACATTTCTCCCTCGTGCGGACGATGCGCTCGAGAAAGAAGTGCTGCACGAAGTGTGGCAATTCCACGTGAAACTCTTTTCCACAGTGGAATTCTAGGTTCTAACAGCACGGGAAGTTAGTGTTGTACTGAGCCACCTTGGACATCTAAATCATGTGGTTCTTGAACCTTCCAGATGGAAAATTCCTACTGGGCTATCCCCGATCTATTTATAGACGGGAAAGTCCCGGATGACGCCGAACAAAGTGGAAAATCGCTCGACAAGGCACAAATAAATTGCCGTTTTGTCACAACTATTCTTTTGTGTTGAGGTTATTAGTTTTTCGATACCATTCTGTGATGTGGATAGTGATACTATATCATCAGCATGTCGAATCTCTGGCATTTCATGACCACCGACATTTAAGGCATCATGTTGCTCCTTTACTATAACAACTCTGACATTTTTCATTATATTTTTGGCGTACATGTTAAAAACAAGAGGAGGACAGCATACATCCCTGACGGACTCCTTGCTTGATGTCAATTCAATCTGATGTCTCGCCATCTATTCTAACTGCTGCTTAATGGTCTAGATAGAGTATTTGTGTGATTTGTACTACATGAGATTGAAAGCACATTTCCCTCTTTATTTACCAGTGTTTCTGATGATCCACAAAACATGAGAATAGGTTCACATTAAATTCTCTACATTTCTATTTTTATTAAAGGCATGCTGAGTATGTGATCTCTTGTTCCTCTTCCTTGCCTAAATCTCGCTTGAGCCACGTTAATTACTTCTTCCATTTTCAAACGAAATTGAAGTGGTATTGAAATGAAGATTGTTCTCTTCCAATACTATTTTATATATATATATATATATATATATATATATATATATATATATATATATATATATATATATATATATATATATATATATATATATATATATATATATATATATATATATATATATATATATATATATACTATTGTATATATATGTCGATATCTATGTACATCATGCCTGATAGATTTGTATGCTTTCTTTTCATCCAGCTTTAATTAGTTCAGATGGTATCTCATCAGTATTGTTTTTTAAGTTCATGTCTTCGTCATCCCGTTTTCCGTATATTCATGGTTTCATCTGTTTTGGTAAGGGCATATCTTCGTCGTTGTCGTTGTTGTTTTTCTTCCACTTATGCCGTAATGTGTCGTGGGGAGGTGTAATTGAAGTTCCGGCGCCTATGACTAGCGCCTTTCCTCCAATTTCCTCCAAGTATCTTGGGCAGAATTTTTTGGATCAAGTAAATTCCTTACCGGTTTGCTAGACCAGTGGTAGGATCCATACCTACTTAACCCTCGTATAGTTACGCGTTACAAAGATAGTAGGCATATCACGTACTATCGTCATTTGATAGGGCAAACATTTAAAAGATGCGTCGTCGGCACGTAAGGCCATGCGATCATATCTTAGTCAGTTTTGGTAAGTTAGTAAATGACATTCTGTCTGATCAAGAGTCTCTCCCATTTCCATCCTCTTTGCCGCCATTATCACACATCGTATTGCCCATATCTTCAATTCTCCTGTTTATTTTTCGCCAGCTGTCACCATCGGCAACTATATAAAATCATTTATTAGACACATTTACTACAAGAGACAAATGAAAATCGTAGATTGATTAGAGAAATTAGACGTAGACAGTCAAAATTTTTTGGACATGTTATGAGAAGAAATGGACTGGAGAACTTGGTGACAGCTGGCAAGATCGAGGGGAACAGACCAAGAGGAAGACCGAGAGGAAAATACCTGGATGGCTTGGCCACATGGCATGGACGAGACAGGAACACTGAGCTGATCCACGACTCTGGTGATCGAGTGAAATGTCGAATCATGACCGCCCACGCTTTCCGGCATGGCACATGATTGATTGATTGATGACACATTTGCAGTGCAGTTTATACTTCTAGGGTTACTGGTTAGACTTAGGGTTGTCTAGTCATATTATGAGGGAGGGTATTGGATAGAAAACTGAAAGGCTCTACCGTGAGAAGATTTCTAGATAGAGGGAGAGAAATGATACATGTATCACGTTTATTTCAAAGTGGAAACTTTCTTAAATCACACTTTTACCAAATCTTTACAGCAGCTATGAGCATAGACCACATAGTAACGAACTCTAACAGTTTAGTGTAGTTTATCTTAGTCGAAGGATCAATATCACGGCACATGGGTGTAACCCATAAGTGCACCGTTCTTCTCCTAACTCAAACCTGAGTCTGGAGAAACTAAGCTCAGTGCACGAACTCCGTAGCACTGGCGAGGATCATGAAATACTTTAGGTAGATTTTTAACTCGAAATTCTGCCTGGGCAACGCCCATACAAGTTTTGTATAGATGTGAAACTTTGACAATGTGCAGTCAAGCTGAAAAACATCTGATGGCTGCAGAAATGTGGTTTCTGAGGAAAATGCAAAGAATACCATGGACAGATAGAAAAACCAATGACCAAGTACTACAAGAGACAAATGAAAATCGTAGATTGATTAGAGAAATTAGACGGAGACAGTCAAAATTTTTTTGACATGTTATGAGAAGAAATGGACTGGAGAACTTAGTGACAGCTGGCAAGATCGAAGGGAACAGACCAAGAGGAAGACCGAGAGGAAAATACCTGGATGGCTTGGCCACATGGCATGGACGAGACAGGAACACTGAGCTGATCCACGACTCTGGTGATCGAGTGAAATGGCTAATCATGACCGCCCACGCTTTCCGGCATGCCACATGATTGATTGATTGATTGAACGCCATTAGGTTACTCTTTTGCGATTTTCAACTGCCTAGGGATTTTTTACGTGCGCAACAATACGTCCACGCGGTCCTCACCGGGGCTTGAACCCGGGACCTCCAGCACTCGAGGCGGACACCATACCTCGAGACCATACGGGTCCTCCTAACAAAGCAGGAAGTATCCTGGAAAGAGACATAGTACCACGGTCATGTAATGAATGTATTTCAGTTAGCACAGAACTTGATATGGATGTTAGCAGTAATGAATATGCTATGATGGATCTTCCTGGTGTCTCAGCCAGAATATATACTGTTTTCTTTAAGACAAAGAATAACGAACCACGTGAGTACGTGGATGATACCAGGCAAGAAAAACACAGATATGGGGTCTGTTACAGAAAACCGAACAAAAAGCATGTCAGCAATTACGTTTGTAACTGTTCTTCTATCTGCAGGTGTGCTAAGACTCTTTTGGATTTTATCTGAAAGGGCATTTAACTACAATACATATCAACGTCATCACCGTCCCATTTTACATTACCAAAATCATGAAGTCTATCTAAAATATCATTTCTTATGTTGTCCGCTTCTATATCACATGGCATTTCACAAATGTTATATCGTCAAGTCTCCAACCAACAGTGTGTGTTTTATGAAGTCGTCCTTTCTTAAATCCTCGCCTGTATTGTTGATATTTAGAATATCGTCTACCACATCTTCTATCCGACTGTCATCGTTTCACAATACTTAACAATAACAATCTCTTTGATATCGCCACAATCGTGATCCACAAAAGTCACATTTTCCGTGCTAAGGGAGATAAATCGTCACATTTGTTAGGATTAGGGTTATAATGTAAGAAAGAGAGTGCTGATATGCTATAGAAAAACCGTTTATCTTTATGGCTGTGAACTTTGGAATTTAAATGAATAAATTATAATGGATAGAAATCAGTCAGTTCTAGCTACGTCAATATGCAAAATTGTGTGATTAAAAGTAATATTTTAAATTTTATGCGACATAATTCTGTTATTGTATTAAATGACAAAGATGAAATTTGCTTTTAATTTTGTCTAATTATTATTTTTAATTCCTTACTTTTCAAATTTTTATAGTTATTTTTTTACTATCAATAATTTTTTTCATTGTGTTTCTATTTAACTCTTAAGTTTGTTATGCGTGTTGTATATAATGTTCTAGTTTCATTAGTCTCTTTCATGCAATCATCGTTAATTACTCTGGCAGTCCAAGAAATTTGCAACATTCGTCTCAGGAACCACACATCTGTTGCTTTGAAGTTCTTCCTAATATGTTCATTTACATTCCAAGATTCACTGAAATAAAGCAAAACGGGTTCTATATAGCATGTCCGCACTCTCTTTCTTACATTCTAACCCTTACCAACTAGACGATTTATCTCACTTAGCGCGTAACAATTAACTCTTGTGGATCCCGCTTGTTACGATATCAAAGAGATTGTTAATGTTAAGTGTTGTGAAACGATGAAAGTCGGATAGAAGATGTGGTAGACGGTATTCAAGAGATCAATAATGCAGGCGCGGTTTTAAGAAAGGACAACTCCATAGCATACACTGTTGGCTGGAGACTTGGCGATATTACGGTTGTGAAATGACAAAGTGACACAGAAGCCGACAACATAAGAAATGATATTTTAGATAGACTTAATAATTTTTGTAATGCAAAATGGGATAGGGGTGATGTTGATAATTATGCACTTTGAAATTTCATTTCAGATAACATCCAAGAGAGACTTGGCATACCTGCAGTTGGAAGAGCAGAAGAAAATGCTTAATGTTCCCCAAACGGTATCTTTGATGAAGATACTGTGATGTGAAGAATTGAAGATGATGATAGTAATATATGTAATTGATACTTTAAAAGTGTAATATTATGTAGCTGATAATATGTTAATTGTCTTCGTTGTAGCCATTTTATAGTGTACCAATTATGTATAACTATTAATTCATAGAAATGTAATTATTAAATTTATTGATACATTACTAATATATTTATTCTAATTTGCAGTCTGATATTCGCCGGTCTACGTGGCGATGGGCTTACAGATGCGATTCGTAAACCCGCTTACCCGAATTCGAAACACAACTACGCGCAATTTGACAGTCGACCGCGTAGCGCTAGGTTTTCATGAAATGGTATGGGAGCCGGTCGTTCAGAGAGCAATGGCAAACTACTGAGCTAAACTTTCCAAGACATCAAAAACAGCAGTAAAATGCTGGTTTTGAGAGCGATGTCCTTTAAAAAAAGATATGCAAAAAAGTATGATATTCAAATCTAACCATGCATATGATAATCCCTTTATTGATATAAAACTGTATATGTATATGACAATGTAACTATTGTGTAAGTGTAACCTATCAATATTTAATCAAATGTTTCCTAAGAGATAACATGTAGACTATTTATCAACATGGCACGAAGACTATAGATGCATGCATATTGTATTGGTAGGAGATATTAATTGTGTATTTTCACATTAGCCGGTAATAGGAGACAAGTCAAAACACAGATACGAAGGGCTCACAGGCATGCCATGTATCACGTGATGCAATGTACATGGTATATACACAACAATAGTAAAGAGACAACCTAATGCAAACATAATATTTACAAGAAACACTAAAATACACAGATCATACGACACCACTATTACATATCAGAAGAAATAACATTTCAAACGATCACTACATTAAAATTTTACAACACATTACTAGAACATGCAGCCTCTACTACTACTATTACTACTACTACTACTACTACTACTACTACTACTACTACTACTACTACTACTACTACTACTACTACTACTACTACTACTACTACAATAACTACTACTTCTTCCTCTACTACGAATATTACTGCTAATGCTATTGATACTACTACTGCTACTTCTAACATCACTATTATTGCTATTACTCAGACAGACAGCCTAATGCCATTTATGAAATACATAAGAATCAGATGCTCCTAATTTGGCCAACATATTTCTTAATATTGCCGACATTTTACTTAATTGGCATGCATATTTCCTTAATTTGGTAGACATTATTTTCTGAATATGGCATAATATTTCTTACTTTGGCCAAAATTTGTTTAACAATTTGGCATACATATTTATTACATTGGTCACCATGGTTTTTTTTTTTCTTAATTTAGTATGCGTATTTATTATTTTGCCGACATTTGTCCAAATGTGGCATACATATTTCTTACGTTGGTCGACATGGTTCTTAATTTCATAATATTTCTTAATTTGGACAACAATATTTCTTAACTGTGTCAGGATTTGTTTTCTTAATTTGGCCATGTAACAGATTTAAAGAAAGTATGGATGGGATGATTTAAATTTTTTTTGTTAACATGTGAAACGCGAAAGTATTGGCGCGACCAATAAAACAGCCATTCACAGAATTGGGGAAAGGGGCATAGTCAGTAATCCTGGGAAAGTTGAGGAATTCAATGATGAGCAGTGCTAAATTGATGACAAGTGGATCAATGAAAATTTATGGAATACAGACTCCAAAAGAACAATGAACAGAGAGTTATAGATGGTGTTGCTGTGATACAGCGTGATGATGGCAATGCGGATGCTCATTGGAGAAAATCATCATGTAGATGATGTAGACGCCTAATGAATAATGATACTCTTGTTTCTAGAAAGAACACATTTAATGCAGACAATGTGACGTTGAGACTTGAAGATGATGATAGTAATATATATATATATATATATATATATATATATATATATATATATATATATATATATATATATATATATATATATATATATATCCATTGGCACCTTGCCGTCTTGACAGACGATAGTTTGTGCTTTAAAAAGGCATAATAACTTTTAACTATGGCGGTAGCGAGTGTGACTGATAAGGCCAATTTGCGCTGTAAATGTCCGTTCACAGTGGGTGCATGTGAACACGTGGTCATTTCCACCATCATGCACCATCTTACGTCTCAAACGCTTGGTGTGTGATTTTTCTGCAATAATTTTCTCCTTTGACTTTATTCCATTTCTGATATTTGCCCTCCATGCAACACGTTCAGCGGCGACTTGCTCCCAATGTGCATTATCAATGCCTGTATCAATCATGTCCCGCTTACACACATCTTTGTATCGTAGTAGAGGCCGACCCTGAGATCTCTTACCCATCTGTAATTCACCAAAAAAGATATCCTTTGGTATTCTACCATCATCCATCCTCCTAAGATGTCCTATCCATCTAAGTCTAAGACTGAGCATGGAATAAACTGTCACACAACCTGATCTTTCCAATACTTCAGTATTTGTGATTTTGTCTTGCCACTTAATACCAAGAATTCTTCGCAAACACCGCATATGAAAGCTGTTTAAATTGTTCTCTTGGTGTGAGTAAGTTGTCCAGGTTTCACTGCCATAGAGAAGAGTACTAAGGACACAGGCTTGATAGACAAGGACTTTTGTTTTGGCAGTAAGCTTCCTGTTCTCCCAGACTCTTTTTCTTAACCTGTTCATTGTTGTTGCTGCCTTACCAATCCGGATGTTGATTTCCTGATCTAGGGATAATTTGCTATTTACCACTGATCCTAGATATGTAAAATGGTCTACTATCTCTAGTTCGGCGTCGTCAATAAAGATTGATGGTACCTCATGTGCACCTTGTGACATAATCTGTGTCTTCTTTTTGCTAATTGTTAAACCAAATTCAGAACAAGCATTGGAGAATGCAGATAGTAGACATTGCAATTCTTCCTCAGAGTGGGTCGTAACTGCAGCATCATCTGCAAAAAGCAACTCTCTGATCAGTACCCTCCTAATTTTGGTCTTAGCCTTCAATATCTGAGCATTGTAGAGGCCGCCATCTGAGCGTGAGTGAATGTATATACCACCATCCTGATCACGAAATGCATATTTCAGTAGAAGTGAAAAGTATATTCCAAAGAGGGTGGGAGCTAGTACACAACCTTGCTTAACTCCACTCTTGATTTCAAATTCTTCAGAAGTTGCACCATCAAACTTGATTATACCCTTCATGCCTGTGTGGAACGATTCCACAATGGACAGAAGAGTTGGTGGGCAGCCAATCTTCTTTAGTGCCTTGAACAGACCCTCACGACTGACCAAATCAAATGCCTTTGTGAGGTCGATGAAGGCAATAAACAGTGGTTGATTCTGTTCACGGCATTTTTCTTGCATTTGTCGCAATGAGAATATCATATCAGTGGTAGACCGGTTCTGTCGAAAGCCACACTGTGATTCGGGGTAGACTTGATCTCCTAGGACTTGAAGTCTGCGCAGAACAATTCTGGCAAATACTTTTCCAACAATACACAGAAGTGAGATACCCCTATAGTTGTTGCAGTCGCTCCGATCGCCCTTGTTCTTGTACAGTGTTATGATGCTTGAATCTTTGAAATCCTGTGGGACTTGTCCTTCACGCCAGCATAGCTCTATTAGCTGGTGGATCTGTATAGTGAGTGTGTCTTGCCCACTCCTGAAGTATATATATATAATCACTTTATGGATAAATAACGTTATATGTATGTGACAATATAACTATTGTGTAATTGTAACCTATTATAATTTAATAAATAATTTTCTTACACACTGAACATGCATTCAATCAATACAATACAGTGACCATTTAACACAACAGACAACCAAATCTGTACAAATACTTAGTGGCACAACGTTCTAATTACTACATTAAAGACTATAGCTGTACTTTGACTAATCGATTTATGACACACGGTGCTGACGTTATACCATCATTCAGTGAAAATATTTAAGATTACTTAGAATCTATGAACGAACTCATTTATGGGGGGACGTAACAGCATTACAATTAGATATGCTGATGATACAGTAGTGATTACAGACATTGGACAGTACCCGTAGCCTTTAGAAGATGTTATTGTTGCATACAGTGAACAACTAGTGGTATACTTAATTTGTGAAAATAAAAGACATATTCTGATCATCTCTAGGAATAAAGTTCTACCACAATGTAACACTCAAGTAAATGAGAATATTTTTAGGGCGAGTAGAGATCGTCCAGAACGTGGCAATTCCGGGTGTTTGTGGAAACAGTTTTGATTTCTTGATTCAATGTATTAAAAGTTTGTGACATTTTAAATTTCGTCATTGAAGATTGTGACCTTTGGTTGGTTTGTAGTTCTTTTCGGGAGTATATACCACACATTTCATGATAAAACCGGAAAAGTGATAATAAGAGAACGAATCATATCTCTCAATCTTAGTGATATTCCACCGAAACACAACAGTAAAGAAAATAATAATGTTGAGGTGCTGATGACAGTAAAAGAAAGCGTGATACCAAGTGGGCTAATAACACAAACTTAAGACATTTACATTTCTTCAGCCCAAAACGTATTTACTTACAAGAAAGGTACAAACAGCAGACATATATCACAGAGGAAACTTAAGTCTTACAGACGAAAGAAGGAAATTGAAGAAACTACATTACAAACAGCCATCCTTGTATACAAAATCTACACGACAACAATTAGAAACGCGATTAGAAAAGACAAGAACAGTTTGTAATGAATACTTGCAATAAGCAGACAATCTCCAGGTGCAAGGACCAGATGGAGACATTTCCATGTAAATTCACACCAGTCAGTTCAGGCCATTGTTATGTGAAATCAATAGTAAATGGCAATACTTTAACAAAACATATTAGACATATGGAAACTGTAATGTGGATAAAAATAGCAAGATCTGAAAGCAACAAAGAGGACAAAATACAGACGCATATAATATATCTAACGGAAAGAACAAGAGCATAATCGATAATAGAGGAAATGGTATAAACGGTACTAACGAAATACTAACGAAACAGAGACAGACAGGATATGTCGCCAGCCTTCATATCTATCATGCGCTATGTGGGAATATCAGAAAGAGCGTGGTATGGCACTATGCGTGGAAGAGAACAGCATTCAATACTCTCCCAAAGAAAGGAAATTTACAATTGTTCACCAACTATCGTACTTTATCATTAATATATCATGCTAGCAAACTTCTCCTATGAATCATCAAACATATTAATGAAAGGAAATTAGAATATGAATTACAAGAAGTACATGCAGGTTTATGATATACCATAGACACCATGAAACCTTTCTTCAATACGAAAACCATCCTTGAGAAATGCAGGGATTATAACGTTGATATTCACATTTGTTTCCTAGACTATACTCTAGACATCTAGGGAGAACCAGAGAAGTAGCCTTGGTCGTAAATACTGATCCTTGTATTCAACGTGGGTTCCACGGGATCGTTGTCTATATTGATGACTCAGCAGAATGTGTATACTTTCATTCTTTAATAATAATCGCTATCTTTAAGTTTTAATTTTTAATTTTTTTTTACGGTTTCGTTGAATGATCTGTAACCTGTATCCCTAATCTATATCTCTAAATATGTGTATGATGATAGTGTTTTAGACACTACCTACTACAACAATTGAATACCGCCATCTTTTATTTTCCATTTTTTACCTTTTCACGTTTTTTTAAAGATCTGTAAACCGTAACTCTAAGTCGTACTCCTAAACCGGTGCTTGATGATAGTGTTCAAGCACTGCCCATTACATATAATAATAACCGTCATCTCTCTTTAACTAACAAGTCCGGAAGTAACAACACCTCCTAAACAAGGACAAACTGGAAGTAGTTATTTCCCCTAGTCTGGGAAATATGGAAACTGAGGCTCCAGCACATGACCTGCACGTGACATTTTCTTGTACCGTCACATAGGCTTATAGAAGAAAAGAGTGAGACTTTGAGCATCATTTCCTAGGGTAAATTGACGCGGTGTACTACTAGCGGCCAGCTTATAAGTTGTCCGAAGCTGATTCGAGCCCTCGACTCTTATATGGTAAAATTGTGATACGCATTTGCTGTCCCTAAGACACAGCGCCGGTACCGCACCAATGGCCATAAAGATATAATTTTAAAAAATACTACAATGAACTCAGTATAGACTGGGTAATTACAGTGAAGTCAAGTCATTTGCTTGTTTGCGCGTCTTTAGGCATATTGGATATATATTTTTCGCCCCACATATTTGTATAGGCCAATCGGCACTGGATGGCTGATGTGATTGTTATCCCGCATTTAATTCCCATAACATGTCCTGATATCAATTTCAGGCTGGGTCGACCTAGGAGCCCACGTCACATTTTTCATACCCCGTCTGGATTTGGTTGGAAGAAACGAACACAGGGTCGGATTATGAAGGTGCTAGTCAGAATGCTATTGATACCTACAGGCAAAGATTTACTTCCGAAAAGAAAAAGCAGCATAAGCCACGAATTACATCAGACACGTTAGAGTTAATAAAACAACGAAGGGAACTGAAACAGAAACGGGATGAATCCGATAACAGCAGGATGAAGTATAAATCTTTGAATCGAGAAATAAGAAAGAACACAAGGAAAGACAATCACCAATATATACAATTTTGCTGTACCAGAATAGAGAAATATCACAAGACTGGAAGCGATTACGAAATGTTCAAAGAAATGAAGTTATTGACAAGAAATGTTCAGCCTCAATTAAATGTCACATGTGACAAGTTGGAAAATAATTTTAAAAAATCAAGAAAGATGGCAAGAATACTGCAGTTAAATGTATGATATGAATGACAGTGATGATATGAATGAGATACACGAATTCCCCCGATGTGTCTCCACCTTGCCGTGGTGGGAGAGCTTGAGTGTCCCACTGACCCCAAGCGCTATTCCGATGGATATTAACTACATATTGGACAACTCTTGGGATAGGGACCAGACTAAGAGAGACACAACCTGCTGCTCTGCAGGTAGGCTGAGGATAGCAGTCTAAATCAGGCGAACGATGCCAATAATCTGTCTGGACAAAACCTCTAAGGCTCTCAGCCGAAGGGTATGGCTGAACGTCTCTAAGCCATAAACGCTTGGATGTGAGAGCCTGGCAGACACATACCTACTATAACAGAGTAGGACCGAGTACTCAAAGATGGAAAAACACCTCGGTCGCACGTTCCGATGAAAATCTGTAACTGTACTCATGGAGTGAGTGTAGTCAAAGGTGAAAAATTGTCTCGTTGACACGAAATGGAATGCTTGGCTTGCGAATCAATTACGTGGCAGCCCGAAGCAAAAGCCTATGTGTGGAAGTCGAAATAAGTCAAAACCCGAGGAAGGCTAACCTAATTAAAAATGCCCGCTAAAGTCGGAAGTTCCAGCCTAGGGAGGCAAAATAAAAATGGCACTACGTAATTACGTCGAGTGAAATGTCTTTCGTGACCGGAAAAGCTCTAACTAGTCTTCCCTCGTGCTAGGAAAATCTACCTAGTTACCGAATGCCGCTCTTGTTCGGAACAAACAAACAAACAAACAAACTTTATTTTCAAAGGGTTAAGAATTGGGCACGCAGGCCCGTCTAACATTCTGCCCTTCTATCACTCTCTTCCATACATTATTTCATTCACACATCATTCAAGGCTAACAGAGAACAGCAACAATATAAAACTTATGCATTATAACAGCATTAGCAAAATGCGAACATCAAAACTACACGACACAGTAACATTACATAATGGTCAGACACTTATTAGCCATGTGGAATATACTGGCCTACCAAAAGGGGACTGGCTGTTATACTAGGGTTTTGTTATTATTATTATTATCACTATTATTATGGGGGAAGGTAATCCGTACTGAGATAGTGTTCGAGTAATTTGCGATTATATGAATAAGGATTGGTGATGTCTTTTATTTCTTGTGGAAGATTGTTCCACAGCTGAGCTGCAGAGTACGTTAAGCTTGTTTTGTATAAGTCAATCCTAGGCTTCGGAATGTGTAATATATTTAAACGTTTACTGTGTCTATCATTATATTTAAACAATGGCCAAAGGTAATTTGGGGCATTCCGATGCAAGATTTTGTGAATTAGTTTAGCTTTATTGAAAAGCAGACGTTTGCGGAGTGGTAGTAACTGAAGGCGTTTATACAGGCTGGGATTGTCAGATAAATGTTTGCTAGTAAATTAGACTCATGGCCCGTTTCTGGAGTGAGTAAAGTCGCTTGGTGTTTGAATTAGAACAACCGTCCCAGATTGTAGAGCAGTAGTCAAAGTGTGTCTGAATATGAGAAGTATAGAATAGTTTCCTTGTGTCCTCATCAAGGAAGTTTTTAATTTTGGCGAGTTGGTAGACTTTTTTCGCTGTTTGTTTAATGAGCGCTTGAACGTGGGAATTAAAGGTTAGGTTTCTATCAATGATTAGGCCTAATGTTTTGTGCTCAATTACACTTTCTACTGGCATGTTATCGATGTGAAGTTGAAGTGATGTGTGTGAGCTTAGAGTTTGAAGTCTTGTCTGGTTGTTAATAACATTGATTTTGTTTTAGTGATATTAATTTGCATACGGTTTGAATAGCTCCACCTAACTACATTATTTAATTCTTGTTGTAAAGACGACTCCAGTAAAATACAGTTTTCAGCGTTTGTGTACACTGTACAGTCGTCTGCAAATAGATCGCAGGACGATGAAAGATGCAAAGGTAGATCGTTAATATATATGGCAAATAATAGAAGGCCCAGAAATAGAGCCTTGTGGTACTCCAATATTGAATGTAGTGGTTTGAGACAGCGATTTATTATGTGATACTACTTTCTTTCTGTCCGATAGAAAAGATGATATTAGAGTGACTACATTAGGACCAATTTTCATTGTCTCAAGTTTCTTAATTAAAATAACATGGTCTATCATATCAAAAGCTTTCTTGAAATCAATAAACACAGTTCCACATAGACTGTTGTTGTTTATACTCTCGTGCCAATTTCTATCATGTTTTGTTAGGGCCGTATGGCAAGAATACTTTGGTCGAAATCCTGATTGGCTGTCAACAATAAGCTTGTTGCGAACTAAATACTGTAATGTTACTTTATGGATGTGTTTTTCTAGTGGCTTAGATAGTGATGATAGTAAAGAAATGGGTTCTGTAATTTGTTCGGGAGGACCATTGTCCAATGAACCAGATTTAAGAAGAGGGTACACTTTAGCAATTTTGAGAGCTGATGGAAAGTGGGCCTTTGGTGAGACACTGATTATATACATAGGTTAGTGATATACTGATCCCTGGCGCAGCACAACGGAGAATCCGGTTGCTGATTCCATCTAAGCCAGATGAGGTTGTGTTTTTAGGTTACTGAGGTAAGTGAATACTTCAGTGATTGTCATTAGCGGTATGTCGGAAAGAATATCGCGGGAGCATCTACCTCTCGCAAAACGATGACAGCAAAGATAAGTTGCAAGGAGAATTAGGTATTGAAGCCTTCAACTGGTCTATGTCAGTTTGAAAGAACTTACTGAATTGGTCGCATGTAATATGATTTGATGGTAAGGAATTTCGGGAGTTATACTTGTTGTCAAAGTGTTAATTGCCTTCCATATATCCTTACTATTGTTTTTATCTATTACTAAGTTCTTAAAGTAATTTTTCTTTTCCCGTCGTATGGTATATTTGATCTTTGTTTCTAAGAGTACGGTATACGTTGAGATCCCGCTTTTTATGTGCTTTATCTCTGTCTCTCATAATTTCAAGTATTTCCTGTGTGATTCAAGGTGACTTGACTTGGTGTTTACTCGAACTTCCTTGATTGGGCACATGTCTATCAAAAACATCAATAAAGGTTTTCATCCAGACGCCTAAGCATCATCCGGGTCAGGAAGCTGATATACGTTGTCTAGAGGTGAACTGAGCAAGTCCTGTAAAAATGCGTTTTGGTTGAACAGCTCTAACTAGGTAGTTTTCCGAATGTCCGTCATGCCAGGAACAGCTTTGATGGGCACAACGGCAAAGCAGATGTCCGAAACGAAAACTCGCTGAGTGAATACTGTCTGCAGACCGGTCTGGTTTGTGCGGGAACGGTTTCGGGGCGAACGAAATGCCCAATATATTGAAGTGAGGATTTAAAGCAGCCATGAGCACGACATGACGATTCCCTCGGTAAACCCAGCACCAAGGCGCTATGTGCCGGCCCTGCAATTATGGAAGCCACCCTGGGTGGCGGAAAATGCTATGGACTGTCCATGCCTTCCCTTGAGGGATGATCGAAGTCTTCGACTGTTCCAACTTGACCAGCTTGCATGTGGACGGTACCACAAAAGTAAGGAGTCTCCCAGGAATGCTAACCTGATCAAAACAGCATGCTAAAAGTCGGATGTGTTGGCCTGAGGGTTTCTAAGGGTGCCTAACTAGACACACCGCAATCACATCTAAAAAAAACACTCTGGATGAACGCAAAGAAGAAGAGGAAGATACACGAACTAATTACAGCACAGACTGAGTCTGCACCCTCACTAGATTAAATTACATAGATAAAAAAGAACTTGAAGAATGGAAAATCACTTGAATGTGATGAGATACCAGCTGAACTGATTGTCATACAATGCCGCGAGTTTCACCAGAATTCTTTCCTACATGGAAGTATGTAACAAGAGAGGAAGGACCACTTCGAACAATAACAGAAGAATAAACTTCATTCTCTACATTTAAGAAGCTAACGCAATGCTAATCGCCATTGTATAAGACCCTCTAGCCAGGACTAAGATTGCACACGAAGTAATCAAAACGACCATGGTCTGGTTACTTCGCCAGTACCTTTCACCAACAGAATACAGGTGGAAGTTGATAAGACCCCTGGTTAACATAATGTTAGACGGACTGGCTAATTTACGCCGATAACGAACCTTGTTATGGTCAACGGAGTGAACTAGACCAGCGGTTGAATGGAGGCATTTACCTGTAGGAGGTGTGCAGTATCTGATAATGAAACCACACAGACGGACAGACGTGAGATGGCCCGCGGCTAGAAATTAAAACCGCTAAGGTGTTAAGCTACACGAACTGTGTGAACGGAAGGAAATGCAGACTGAGATGGTAATGGGCGACAGAGAAATAAGAAACGGTATAAACGGTATATATGCTAGGCGATTCTGCTGTTCACATCAGATACGTCAGATATTAGGACAGGGATGAACGATCTCAACGTATACTTTCTTTAAAGATGGGGCTGACTCATATGCTGTTAGAAGTTTCAAGGAATATTAGGTTCTAGCCCGTAACTCCGGGAGCTTCATTTGTCGGCCTGTTGAAGGATATTTCATTGAGACTATCAATGTCTCTTGCTACTGGTCTGCGAACTAATATTCCTCAGTTTACTGTCTATAGCATATTGCTATAATTTTGTTCTTATTACTATACACCGTCGAAATATGCAATGCAAGGACAATGCCCCTTACATATTCTTTTAATGTTTATATGTCTCACTTTGTGTGTATACAATATTATTACTAACTCATTCGTTATGCCATTATAAGGAATATCATTATATGCCTATATTAAATTTGCTTGAATATGATTGTTGTATTGCATAAACCTCTATAGTTTCATTATCATCATCTTGATAACCATCATATTTTCAATTATATTGATAGTAATTAAATTGATTGTAGTTTGTTTTAAACTCATAGTTATTTGTTATTTTCCAATTGTGCATATGTGTTTGTATGTATACATTGGTGGAAGCTTACTTACGTACCAGGGAGGGGAAATTTGTCAGGGAGAAATACCTTGCTCTGCCTAGTAGTCGAGCAGTTAACATAAATCTAGGCTTCCAATGTTCTCTTTCCCACTCCTTGGAGGAATATCAATACCAGATAATTTCACCTATGTTTAACAAGCCATTTGCATCTGATCCTTGGATATTCATGGACTTGTTCTTTATTTCAGCCATATAGATTTTGTCCTGAGTCAATTTCTGACAATTTGGTGTTTCCCGCCAGTGAATGGTACATTTAACTTGGCGACGGCGCACCTCCACTTCTGACACTGATTAAAGAGGGAGGAGAAGAATGTATTCAAATCTATCATGCATTATGTAAACAGATGTGGAAATATAGTATATGGCCAAACGTTTGGAAGAGAACTATCTTCATTCCAATACCCAAAAATGGCAACCTGAAATTATGCACCAACTATAGAACTGTTGCCCTGATCCGTCATGCAAATAAAATTTTACTAAAAATCATAATGGGAAGACTTCGGCAGAAAAGGGAAGAAAAAATTAACGTGGTTCAAGCTGGATTTGGACCAGGAAGAGGAACAAGAGATCATACACTCAACATGGCATTTAATAATAGAGAAGTGCAGAGAATTTATTGTAAACCTATTCCCATGTTTCGTGGATTATCCACAGGCATTTGACTGTGGCCAACATCAGAAACTTTAGGAACTCATGAGGAATATGGGCTTTCCATCACATGTAATACAACTGATCAAAATGCTCTATCTAGACCAACAAGCAGCGGTTAGAATAGATGGCGAGACATCAGATTGGGTTGACAACAAGCCAGGAGTCCGTCAGGGCTGTGTGCTCTCCCGTTATTTGTTTAACCTGTACACCGAAAATATAATGAGAAATGTCAGAGGTGAAATAAATAGGGAGCAATATGATGTCCTAAAAATCGGTGGTCATGACATACCGGAGATTCGATATGCTGATGATACAGTATTGCTATCCACAACACAGTATGGTATAGAATACCTAATAACCTCAGCCCAGTTTAATAACGAAAATCGCAGCTTATATCTTAACATAGTAAAATAAAAGATAATGCACACATGTAAAACTACTATGGAGAAAGAAATATATGTTAATGAGAAAAAATTTGAGGTGGTGGAAAATTTCGAAGATATTGGTTCTTTGATTAACAACAATGGTGACACAATGAAAGAAGTTAAAAGACGAATATATGTTGCTCTTCAAAGACTAAAGCAACTGGAAAAAAAAAATTGTGGAGTGGGACAGATAGAACTACAAACATTTGATTTTTAAGAGCATGAATCTTTCCCTTTACAACATACGCCTGTGAGACTTGGACACTTACTAAACAAGCTGAACAGCGCATAAATGTCTTTGAATATAAATGTTATAGGCGAATTCTAAGAATATCTTGGATTTAAAAAAAAAAAACAGAACAAATACATCCATACTTCACGAGCTGAATATTGAAGAAGGTTTGCTACTAAAGACGATAAAACAAAGAAAATTTACATATTTTGGTCACTTAAAACATCACGAAAGTATGGAGAGAACAATAATGCAGGGGTATATGCCTGGGAAGAGAAGAAGAGAGGAGACAAAAAGAAGATGGGTGCAGGATGTGGCGGTTGATCTCCAGATGGATGTATCGGAAGCAGGATATCTTGCTTATGATCGAGAGTTTTTTCCGGAATGTTTGCTGTGGGAGCGATGTTCTGCAAAGAACTTGCAACTGAATGAATGAGTCACTATTCTACCACCGCTTCTATAGAGTCTGTGGGAGTCTGCGTTGTTAAGTGATTACGTAGGTTCGATTCCGCCGTACGTTGTACGGTTCACGTCTGCAATTCTAGGAGACTCCAAGGGGTCGTCGCTGGAGCTGCAGTAAAAGACCACGCCATGTGGGATAAACCTCGGTGCAATGAATTGGTCCTAATGCCGTCTAAACCCTAATTTTAAACTACAGACTATATGCTTGAAAATTGGGCAAACTTTTAGAACATGTAGCATTCATTCATTCATTCATGCTGCATTCATTCATTTACTCATTAATTCAGTAGCATGTCCTTTGCAGAACCTAGCTCCCATAACAATCTTCCTGAAAACCTCTCGATTATAAGCAAGATGTCCCGCGTATAAATATATATCAGACATGCATATTTCGACAGATCTTGAACATTGTAATCAAAGTTGCGGCCCATGCACGTCTCCACGCCACTCGTGAGGAGATACAGTACAAACCGCTTAAGGCGATCTCTGCCTTGGCGTATTTCTGTTTTAAAGAAAAATATTGTATTGAACATTGTAAATGCATTATTATATGCTGGAACTCTTATAAGAGGAATTTCTTATAAGAATAACTATTCCTTGGGACCTAGGTGGGTTCGTCTTATCAGGTTTGCATTATATTACTTTTTTAACGAATTACTGACAAGTGAAATACTAGCAAGGGGGAGTGAAAGAGAGGCAGGAAGAAGACCGAAGTAGACAGAAAAGGCAAGGGAGTTTGAGAGAGAGAGAGAGAGAGAGAGAGAGAGAGAGAGAGAGAGAGAGAGAGAGAGAGAGAGAGAGAGAGAGAGAGAGAGAGAGAGAGATGGTAAATTTTATATGAAAATGTGCGACAATAAACTGCTAACAGGGATAGTCAAAAGAATTCAAAGGGTATCATTACATTGTAAAGTTAGAAGTGTCTCTCGATTATTATGTTTATTAAATATTTGATATTTGACTTACGTGATTTTCCTCGATCGCTGCAAATGAAGTCCATTCGCCGTTCTTGTCTGTCTAAAAACTTCTTGCAAATATTGACAGGATTGTGGGGCTTGTTCCAGACATTGTGTGGCAGTGATATAGTCACTGATGATGTACAAGGAGAAGTGTGCAATGTTTCGTTACGTATGGGAATGGTAATGTAAACTGAAATGTTTGGATACTGCAGAAAGTATAATTATCACATAGTTAACTACTTGTCGTCGGATGCTGTAGGTTAGGGATGGTAATCGTAGTTTCACAGTGCCGATATACGGGGTCCTCTTCTTCTTTCGTTCGCTTGAAATTTGTCAATGTTGTTTTTGTATGAATTTATCTGTCTCGTTAAGTTCACTGAGGTTACTTCTTCTTCTTTGCGTTCATCCGGAGTGTTTTTTCAGATGTGATTGCGGTGTGCCCTTGGGCCTGAAGGGTTGCCGGGATATGTCGTATTTTTGGGCAGTCATGGCGTGTGTGTTCTGCTGTCTGCGGCGCCAATCCATATGTGCATAAGACTAATTCGAAAATCTGTAATTGTGTATACAAGTGGTTTCGTAATCTATTGTGCCCTGTGCTCTGAGGAGCAGAATAATTATGTGTCTGGTCTATTCATAAGGTGGTAGTCAATTTGAGCAGGTTGTTGAGGCTTTTAAATGGTTTTATCATGCTTTTCTTTTGGTGGTATGTAACGGGAACATCATGTTGTTCTTTTGTTCCTTAGCTACTCGATCAGCTCCTTCGTTTCCGAGTACTCTACAGTGGGATGATATCCACTGTATGAGGAACTTACGCTGGCTGCCAAGTTCAGAAAGTAGTGTCCGTAGTAATTGTAATTTCCCACACAAGAGAGCCGCAAGTATTGATTTTGCATCTGTCAATATCACCACAGGTTGTGTACCATGACTGGTATATATTAATTTATCTGTTTCTATCTTGATTGCCCTAAGCTTTGCATCATAGTTATGGCAGTACTTTCCTGTTGGTACTCTAGGTCGTGTGCGTAGTATTATTTGGGTATTCTATGTAAACTCACTGTACTCCATTTCGAGACAATTTGCAGTAGGACGCATTCTTTTTTATTGACTTTGCATTACATATTTCCTTCACTCTAGTAAGAGTTTGAACAATTATTCTGCTTCTGACATAATTCACAATTTATTTTTTCTATAGCGAAGGGGGCCCATCCAAGTTGTATATTTCCTGTTACATGAAATGTTAAGTTCATCTGTTATCTGCCACATTCTTGTTGGAGCACTGAATAATTTGTAATGTGTAAAAATATTCCATGGGAATATCGATACATGAAGCCCATAATCGGGCACTCTCACGATGTTTATACTTCACCTCGACACAGCAAGGTACAAGAGAAACATGATGAGACGAGATGAGAGAGTAAAAATGTTCTCCCATCCAGGTTTAGATCCCACATTGTAGTCCGTCCCTCTGTTACACTTTTGCTAATTGCCTATTTTATGTTATCTTTACTCAGATTCATGCACAATTGGTTACTATTAGCTCTACCTGCTTTAGCTTCCTTGTCCGCCTTTGTATTACGATATATTCCTACATGTGCAGGAATCCATGAGATCAACACTGAGCATCCTCGTGTAGATAAATGTGTTGTGGTTAGGAAAGTCTCCGGTCTACTACAGATTCTTGTCTTTGTTAGAGCTAGGACTGGGGAAAGTAAATCAGTTGCGGCTTCGGGACAGGATTGTCATAAATTGTTTCAATAATCTTTAGTATTACAGCCATTTCTGCAGTAACAATGTATAGATTCTTGGTAACCTAAAGGGGCTATTAATTTCCTATTGTGAGATGTATGGTCCTAAACCCATAGTATTGTCTTGTCCCTGGGACCCATCTGTATTAATAGTGAGACTGTCTTTTATTAAACGTTGTATGTATTTACTAGCCTCATCCTTCAATATGTTAGGATTTGATTCATTTATCAGAAAAGTAGCTACAAGTAATTAATTCAAATCTTTTAACTCAAATATCAATGTGGCCAGGATGACTCTGTTCTGTATAGCTGTTGCTTTTTTTTTCATCTAATATTGTTAGTGCTAGCAACTCATCTATGTCCTTTGAAAAATCTCAACATATGTATTCGTCTCCTGTATATTTCAGCCAAGTTATCAACATGTTTATTCCTATTCAATTATTATCTAATGTCATATCCAAAAGTCTCATAGTATTAACCGTCTATATATTGTTTCCTATAGTCAGGTCTTAGTCAGATATGACTGAGCTACCGTATAACAAACAGTAGACGGTACTACCTGGTTTCTGTTAGCGCCGAACGTTGGGCGGCGCTTACCAAACCCGACACCCCACATTGTGCCAACGGCTTCGGGCGGAAGAGCGCAATTGGGAGGGTACAAGCCTTACCCTGGTGCGAGGAAATGCAAGCTAAAGACAAAATTGTCATGGCAGGGCAGACCAGGCCCTAAGCCTTGGTTGGCGACTGGTCTAGGATCGAAGCTCCGACAGGCGGACAGTTAGAGCATTGCTTTGCTGATCCGGCAGCTTCTGCAGCTTGTCTTGTTCCAGATGTAGGGGTGTTACCTTTCCTCTGGAGTGAACTAGGCAGGCCGAGAGAGGGATCATGCTGCATGGGCAACAAATGATCTCTATATTTTAGCCCAGGCTTTGTGCTATGGAGAGGCAATAACTCCATCCCTGGTCTTAACTGGTCTCGGAATCAAAGCGAGAGGCAACTGTTACGGGTTATAAGTCCTTGTCAGTTGGCGTAGACATGGGGCGCCACGCGTTGCCTCTGACGGTGGGAGACACCTATAGGTGTCACTGATCAGCCACCGCCCGCCTCAAGCTGGGCATCCCCCAGCCAATTGGGTGCTGATCCGCCACAGCCTGCCTGCTTCAATGGGTGCTTGGGGCTAGGACAAAATCTGAATCGCAGGCTGTAAAACCAATGCACCAGGTACAAACAAAAATAAAAATAGAAACCTCAAGCTACGGCTTGCAACCTGGAACGTGAGAACCATGTGTCCAGGATTTTCCACTGACTTGACCAATATTGACGATGTGAGAAAAACGGCTGTGATTGATGCCGAACTCAATCGTCTTAACATTGATATTGCTGGCCTGCAGGCGACTCGCCTCGCTGAGGAAGGGTCACTCAGGGAAAACAACTACACCTTTTTCTGGAAGGGTAGAGGGCAGGCAGAAAAAAGGCAACACGGTGTGGGCTTTGCAGTGAAGAATTCGCTACTGGGAATGATTGAAATTCCAGCAGGAGGAAATGAAAGACTATTATCCCTGCGCTTGACAACCTCTTGTGGGTTTGCCACCATTATTACTGCATATGCACCGACACTCGATTCCTCTGATGATGTGAAGGATTTGTTCTATGAGGAGATAGACTCCGTGATCAAGGCAGTTCCAAAATCTGACTACATTTATATGCTCGGTGATTTCAATGCTCGTGTGGGTAAGGACTCGAGTTCATGGCCAGTGTCCCTTGGAAAATACAACATCGGTCGCATGAATGAAAATGGGCAAAGGCTGCTGGAGCATTGCACCAGTAATGACCTATGTATTACAAACTCTTTTTTTAAAACAAAGAGATGCATAAGGTCACATGGAAACATCCAAGATCCGGCCATTGGCACCAGCTGGACTTCATCATCACACGGAGACAACATCTGAACCATATATCATTGACTCGTAGTTACAACAGTGCTGACTGTGATACAGATCATTCTTTGGTTGTTGCAAGAGTTAGACTGAGACCAAAGAGAATCTACACAGCTAAACACAAATCTAGCCCCAGGATTAATATTATTAACACTCATGATCCTGAAAAGTGCTTTCAGTTTCAACAGCAACTTGAAGACGCTTTCACTGATACACCAGAAAATTGTACAGTAAATGAAAAGTGGGGTCAAATTAAGGAAACTCTTTATAAAACTGCCGTAGGGGTTTACGGCACTGTGGATCATAAGAGGCAGGACTGGTTTGCGGCCAACAGTGATTGATTGATTGATAAGAAGAAGAAAGCTCTCTTAAGAAACAAGGAAAGACCAACGCGTAACACTCTGAGTGAGCTATGGCAAGCTAGGAAGGATGTGCAAAAGGCTGCCAGGCAGTGTGCAAATGATTATTGGATCAAGTTATGTGAGTCCATTCAAATCGCAAGTGATAAGGGAGACATAAGAAGCATGTATGAAGGAATAAAGAAAGCCTGTGGTCCAGTGATCAAAAGAAGTGCACCGCTGAAAACCTTGACTGGAGAAGTCATCACTGATAAGAAACAGCAGATGGACAGATGGGTAGAGCACTATTTGGAGCTTTACTCAAGTGAGACCAAACTAGCGGATGATGCCCTTAACGCCATAGAGGCTCTACCAACTCTTGACCACCTGGACACACTTCCCACCATAACAGAAGTTAAGTGTGCTATAAATGAACTTGCATCTGGCAAGGCTCCAGGTAAGGATGGGATTCCAATAGAGGTTATCAGGAGTGGGCAAGACACACTCACTCTACAGATCCACCAGCTAATAGAGCTATGCTGGCGTGAAGGACAAGTCCCACAGGATTTCAAAGATTCAAACATCATAACGCTGTACAAGAACAAGGGTGATCGGAGCGACTGTAACAACTATAGGGGTATCTCACTTCTGTGTATTGTTGGAAAAGTATTTGCCAGAATTGTTCTGCGCAGACTTCAAGTCCTAGGAGATCAAGTCTACCCCGAATCACAGTGTGGCTTTCGACAGAACCGGTCTACCACTGATATGATATTCTCATTGCGACAAATGCAAGAAAAATGCCGTGAACAGAATCAACCACTGTTTATTGCCTTCATCGACCTCACAAAGGCATTTGATTTGGTCAGTCGTGAGGGTCTGTTCAAGGCACTAAAGAAGATTGGCTGCCCACCAACTCTTCTGTCCATTGTGGAATCGTTCCACACAGGCATGAAGGGTATAATCAAGTTTGATGGTGCAACTTCTGAAGAATTTGAAATCAAGAGTGGAGTTAAGCAAGGTTGTGTACTAGCTCCCACCCTCTTTGGAATATACTTTTCACTTCTACTGAAATATGCATTTCGTGATCAGGATGGTGGTATATACATTCACTCACGCTCAGATGGCGGCCTCTACAATGCTCAGAGATTGAAGGCTAAGACCAAAATTAGGAGGGTACTGATCAGAGAGTTGCTTTTTGCAGATGATGCTGCAGTTACGACCCACTCTGAGGAAGAATTGCAATGTCTACTATCTGCATTCTCCAATGCTTGTTCTGAATTTGGTTTAACAATTAGCAAAAAGAAGACACAGATTATGTCACAAGGTGCACATGAGGTACCATCAATCTTTATTGACGACGCCGAACTAGAGATAGTAGACCATTTTACATATCTAGGATCAGTGGTAAATAGCAAATTATCCCTAGATCAGGAAATCAACACCCGGATTGGTAAGGCAGCAACAACAATGAACAGGTTAAGAAAAAGAGTCTGGGAGAACAGGAAGCTTACTGCCAAAACAAAAGTCCTTGTCTATCAAGCCTGTGTCCTTAGTACTCTTCTCTATGGCAGTGAAACCTGGACAACTTACTCACACCAAGAGAACAATTTAAACAGCTTTCATATGCGGTGTCTGCGAAGAATTCTTGGTATTAAGTGGCAAGACAAAATCACAAATACTGAAGTATTGGAAAGATCAGGTTGTGTGACAGTTTATTCCATGCTCAGTCTTCGTAGACTTAGATGGATAGGACATCTTAGGAGGATGGATGATGGTAGAATACCAAAGGATATCTTTTTTGGTGAATTACAGATGGGTAAGAGATCTCAGGGTCGGCCTCTACTACGATACAAAGATGTGTGTAAGCGGGACATGATTGATACAGGCATTGATAATGCACATTGGGAGCAAGTCGCCGCTGAACGTGTTGCATGGAGGGCAAATATCAGAAATGGAATAAAGTCAAATTAGAAAATTATTGCAGAAAAGTCACACACCAAGCGTTTGAGACGTAAGATGGTGCATGATGGTGGAAATGACCACGTGTTCACATGCACCCACTGTGAACGGACATTTACAGCGCAAATTGGCCTTATCAGTCACACTCGCTACCGCCATAGTTAAAAGTTATTATGCCTTTTTAGAGCACAAACTATCGTCTGTCAAGACGGCAAGGTGCCAATGAATATTGTTTCCATCTAATTTAATGTCAATAATTATATCTGTAATTATTCTACCTTTAAGGAAGGCCATTCCATTCGATTTCTCTACATTTAGATTAAGAAACCGTGTTTCCAACCAAATTGGGCCGTTGTGTCTTTAATTCTGTATATATGCTTTAGAGATGTGTGCCTGTTCTCCATATTGCAGCGTCGTTAGAATGCTGTGATAAATTGTTCATAACGTCTGTTAATTCATCTCAAATGTCACTTACCATTATTGCTAACCTTGCGGTAGATAAAATATAGCCTTGGGGAATGCAATTAATAAATATTTCTAATTCATTTTCAATCGTTTTAAACGTTCTCATTGTTTATGGTCCGTAACCGTTATACCATAGCAGTTTGGGTCTTCTGACAGTATTAACAAGCCAGCATGAAAAGTTGTAGCGCATACAGAATGCTGCCATGCGGTTAATACTGGGGTGCACAAAGGACACACCAATTATCTGCATGAGGCATATCCTGGCGCTACCTACAATGACGGATAGGCATAGGGTCCTTCAGGCCAAATGGTACCTGAAAGTTGCCGCAGACAGGGATCACCCGCTGCATGCAGCAATGGATATGGTAAAGGGTCATAGACTAAGACGAGGCAGGTCCTGGATGGCACAGGCAGGACTTTCTATAAGACAGGTGTGTGATCTAGAGACCATCAATCGTGAAAGAGTGTGGGTTGAAGTTCCAGATGACGTGGCGGACTGGCACAGTGTAATAATAACACTGGGTCGTGAGTGCAGAGAATGGGCAGCGGGCTGCACTGAGTTTGAAGTGCAACAGCTGATCAAGAGCAACACACATCAAAGTGACATAGTCATCTACACTGATGGGTCAGTGGTGAGAAACAGACGTCGTGGCTAGAGCTTTATTGCTGAGGCTAATGGGCGAGTCTTGAAAAAGGAGAGCCTGGCATATGAGACTAAGACCTCCAGCATGTGAATGGAGGTGGAGGCAGTAAGAGCGGCATTCCGGTGACTAGATGAGACTACTAAAACACATGTGGTGTTCATTACGGATTCAAAGAATATGCTTAGCAAGGTGGAGAAAGGAATGTTTCGTGTGGAATGGCTCTCGTCGCATCAGAGGTTACAGATTGTGAGAATTGTATGGCCATGCGGGTGTACGGGTGAATGAACAGGCTGATAGGCTAGCAGGGAATGCACCTCTTGGTGGTATCTTGCCTATGGACAAAGGGGAGGTGGTCGTGCGCTTGTGGGACAAGGTGGAGAAGGCGGAGGAACAGATTGAGAACCCATATGTGGAAAGAATGAGATTGCGGGGGATAGGCAGGGGTTCTGGAAGAATCTCAAAACTGAGAGGGAAGACCAGGAGAACATTTAATCAGATAGCGGTGGGAACGATTAGTAGTATGACTCTATGCTGACTGTTGAACGAGGGGACTGAGCAGGTATGGGAATGTTCTGAGTTCAGTGATGTCGGTTCTTGACTCAACTCAACACAACAACTATACCATAGCGTTGATTTAACTTTGGTATTATATTAAATATAACATCTTTTTTTGCTGAGATTAATTTCTTGTGACTTCCACAGATGATTGTGCTACACAATCTCCCCATTCCTTTAGTGTTTTATTATGATATATGTATCTATAACCCCGGCTTTCTCTATATTGATTCATACATTGGTGTGTGATTTACATCTCTTAAAGTAAGATTCCACCAAAGAAAATAAGGTTATCCATAAATTGCTTGATTTATTCTCATTATCTGTGAGTGCATTTAGAAACCTAATTCCTGTGACAAATTACTGAGACTAATGTTCCGAATACAGTAGACTGCCAGAGTAACTCACAATGATTGCATGGAAGATTCTAATGAAAAGAACATTATATGCGTTCGTGATGATTAATGTTTATTCGCGTAACCCGAGTGTATATTCTCAGAAGTAACAGTGCTTAAGTGACATATTAGGTCACCAGAGAAATGTTATTTTCTGTGGCGATTTCAACGCTATAGGCAGATCATGGGGAATCATTTCCTCCAACACACAGAGGGAGGAGCTCGAGACTGCACTTGAAACCATTGACCTGGATTGTATCAACAGAGGCTGTGTCACAAGGACAGCAAGTCGTCCAGATGATGAGGACAGTGTTATTGATCTGGCGCTGGTTTCTCCTTCACTCACAACAGTATGTAGATGGGGTGTCATAGGGTACCACGGCATCGACCACCACCCTTGCAGTATATTGGTGGAGAAAGGCAGAACCAGGCAGCACAAGTCAACAGTCAAGACGTTCCAGTATGACAGTATAGGGCAAGATGCAGTGAGCAAAATTAGGCGCGACAAGCGCAGAAAACTTCAGGGCAGGAAAAAAAGCTGGGTGCAGCCACCTTGGTGGAATTCTGAGGTGGAAAAGGCATGGGTGGATAAGCGTAGTGCTGTAAGGAAATAGCAAAACGCCAAAATAACAGAGTTGCCCATCCTAGTCCCTGCATGTACATAGACAGAGCGATGTACACAAAAGTAAGCTACTTCAAAACACTGGTTTAGGTGGTTAAAAGTGAAAAATGGGCAGAGTTATGTCACAGAGTAAGCACAGACAAGTCACTGAAATTGTTCTGGCGACTACATAAAAGCATGAGGGGGGTAGTCAAGAATAAGAGTATTCCTGACTTCCAAGGTGCTGACCTCATCTGGCAGAGAATAAGGGCAAAGCCCTCTTCGAACGCTATCTATAGCAAAGCAACCAGACAGACATCAGGGGCATATATCTCGCCAAGGATATCGAGCAATAAACATGTTGTCTTATTTGACTATTGAAGTGGTACATAGAAGCTGTACTTTTATCTTGCTGTGAAGTGTGGTACTGAGCAGGCACACTGAAAAACAGGAAAAATGGTACCTGAAAGTTGCCGCAGACAGGGATCACCCGCTGCATGCAGCAATGGATATGGTAAAGGGTCATAGACTAAGACGAGGAAAGAAATCAAGGCTGTGCTTCGACGATCAAAAAACAGTGCTCCAGGTCCTGATGGCATAAGATACGACGACATAAATAGGTGTACCGACAATGAGCTAGAGAAACTAGCAGACATGTACAACAACAGTATAGGGAGTGCTAGCATCAAGGAGGAATGGTTACACAGCTATCTGATTCCCTTGCCGAAGCCTGACAAAGACCACAAAAAAATTCAGGGATATCGAATTATAACCATGCAGAATACAATAGGCAAGCTGCTGGAGAAGGTAATTGCCAGGAAAATATCAAGCCAACTAGAGAGGCAAGGTGTTTTCCCACCTACCCTGGGTGGGTACCGTCCAAAAAGAGAAACCTGGACCAATGCAGCAGTCTTTGCCCAGGATGTCTATGAAGGTTTCCACGCAGGCACTGAAACCGTTGCTGCAGCGATTGATCTTGAGGACGCATACAACAGAGTACCACTGGATTTTTTAATGTTTCAGCTTCTTGAACTAAACATAAGTCCATTCCTCCTTAGTTGGATCGCTGCAGCCCTCTACCAACGGAAAGTAGTTTTTAGATGTGGCAGTTGGACTTCGGAACCAACAACAATATATCCTGGCCTACCACAGGGATCGCCATTATCTCCGGTACTGTTCAACGCCTATACAGTGAGAATCACCAGTGAGCAGATCACTGGACCAGGCAGGACATTGTCGTATGCCGATGATGTTTTAGTGTATCGTCAGGGTAAGGATAGAGAGGAGGTTGCTGTGGAACTACAAACCGAACTCAATCGCATAAGTACTTGGTGTGATGAAGCTGGGGCAATCGTCAACCCAACAAAGGCAACAGTGACTTGGTTCTCGTTGAATAATCATATTGTCAACAATCCAACACCAACTGTAATGCTGTGTTCAGAGACGGTGGAAAGAACGCAGGCATTGAATTACCTGGGGATACGGTTTGATCGAAGCCTTGCTTATAATGTGCACATAGACCAGGTGATAACAAAGGCCAAGCGGGGTTTGGCAGCGATGCGGGTGATGGCGGCAGCAAACTGTGAGCAGCGGCATCTATGTCTTCTGTACGAGGGGCTGGTCATGTCTGTTTTGGAGTATGCAATGGCAATCCTGACTCTCAGCCATAAGCAGATAGAAAGGATGGAAAGGATACAGAATGAAGCAATGCGCATTATTCTTGGATGTACAAGAGATACAGCATGCAGGGCGATGCGCTATCTTCTTGATTTTCCAACCATTGAAGACAGACTACAAATTTGCAGAACACGTGTCTACCTCAGAGTCAACGCAAACACACAACATCCACTGCATAGTGAAATTAGGAAGGTGAAGGGCAGCAGGTTAAAAAGAGGACGGTCGTGGATGGGTCAAGCCGAAGACATTCTTCAACAGGTGTGTTCACTTGAGGACTTAGAACCTGGGGAGGAGTGGGTGCAAGTGCCAACAGACTTCTGCACATCCTTTTCAGTGTGCATCCAACTAGACAGAAAATGCAGACAAGAAAATCCGGCTGCTGTTGAGGCTGAAGTACAAGCATTGATTTTCGAGAATTCGCTAGACGGTGACGCGGTCATCTACACAGATGGGTCGGTCGTCCGACATGTGAGAAGCTCATGGGCCTTTACAGCTCGGGCCGGAGGGAGAATTGTGAAGGAGGACTCTGGTGCTTTCACTGAAACCACAAGTAGCCTGACCATGGAAGTCATGGCAGTAAGTAAAGCAATAACATGGCTCGAGACACAGACATTAACTAGGGCTTGTTTCCTTAGCGACTCAATGAACATGATCAAGAGGATAGAGGAGGGGTCGATCCGAAGAGAGTGGTTGCTGCCTCTGAAGCGGTCTCGGCTGGCAATGATTAGTTTCATCTTCGTGCCAGGTCATGCGGGAGTACAAGGAAATGAGCGGGCTGACAAGCTCGCAGGTGAGGCTACTGTGGAGGGCGGACGCGCCATGGACCAGGCTGACATTCTGAATGCTCTACGAGAAGTGAGACTTTTGCGAGAACCAAGCGATGACTGTGAATCTACAACAATGGCCAGACTGCGGGAGCAGCAAATTAAAAGAGGGGTGGCCAAACAAGAACACTACGCAGGAAGCCAAAGAAGATTGATAAACCAACACAGAACTGGCGTCGTTAGCCGCTACACGCTGCGGGATTTGCTGAGGAGGGGATCCGAGCACTTATGGACTGAATGGTTCGATGTGCAACGAGGATGATCTGTCGACTAACTAACTAACTAACTAACTGAAAAACATATATTGGTCTTGGAAATGGGTTTCTGGAGAAAGATGTAAAGACCCGTATGGACACATAGAGACGTAATTTGGCAGAGTCGCCAACCATTATGGCCAACCGCCACAGAGGGGTTTATGGCAGCCGGATCGTATAGCTGTTTGGTGGATGGAGACATAGTACTTCTGCATTGTTAAAGATGAAATATCTAACTCCAAGGCAAAATCAATATGTAATTAAGAACTTCGTTGAAAATAACGACGACATCGTAACGAAGAGAGTCATCTTCCATCATGTTTTGAATTGTAGATTATTAGTTCCAATCTCATATGGTAGTTCTACATCGACGACCGATCATACACACTCAGGTCCATCAGTTACAAGTTGCAATACAAAAGAAAGATCATTCATCCATACAGGTGATTAGATTATGGCCATCGCAGAGTTAACAGAAGATGTTATTCATTATACTATTCTTTATATTCCTTCCAAGTACAAAAATCTATTACTTTCTACATTCTAGATGTTATCAATTCTTCCTCTTTACTAATACATCAGTCTCCTTCCCAGCTTAGATGGCTTCTCTCTCGTACGTTTATGTTGTCAAGTTACGTCGAATTATTTACGTCATTTACGTCACTAACCCCTTTGTGTTTACCAGTGCAACACTTCCTAATATTTTGATTGCACGGTAATTCTCTTCAATATTCGGATTTGAACAAAGACCATCGACTGTGCAATTGCTGTAACAGACATTCTGTTATAGTAATGAAGCTGTAGATGTGTAATTTGCTACGTGATAACATCGCTGGTTATGACAGCCGACACGTGACATGTCATGTCACATGCATTGCCTAAGGTTGAGTTTGGACAGTTTGTTGTGTTCGTGTGTAATATTGTACATCTGTTATCATGCACTAGCCACTCGTCGTTGTATGACCCGGTACATACTGTTACGTAGAGATACGACTTCCCCGACTAGCATCGGTGATCAGATCTCTGCACTATGAGAATGAGAAAGGCTTAGTCGGACACTGTGATGACTTGTTTACACGCGCGTATGCTGCTTTCCTGACTGGCTTATGTTGTTTTGATGCCAAGGTGTCCTTAGGTGTTACTCGGTGACACTAGAACTACACGGATATAGAAAGAGAGAGAGAGAGAGAGAGAGAGAGAGAGAGAGAGAGAGAGAGAGAGAGAGAGAGAGAGAGAGAGAGAGAGAAGGGTGACCATTTTATACTTCGCATGCAATGTTGACGATGTAATGTAATCACTCCCATACACTGTGATTATCATGCGATAGGTTCGCTGGCTCGACAACCGAAAGGACACTCTTTTTCTGTAGTATTCCACTTAACCGCGTGTCTCGGATGCACCATTACATATGTGACCGTATTCGACACCATCTCTGACCGGTTGAGTCATTAGCCACGAGTACTTGCTGTACCCTTATGCATGTTACCGGAAGCCGGGCCAGCTTTGACTGGTTTTAACCAGTGTGTTCGTGTCTTGTATGTACCATTACACATGTGTGATCGGCTGTGTGTCATCTTTGGCTGCCTTCACCCTGACCCACTTGGTTTCGTTGTGGTCATTACACAGGCGACCGGAAGCACCGTCATATTTGATCGAGTGTGACCATTACCCGTGTGTGAACGGATGTATCGCCATCTTTGACAGGCTTTAGCCAGTGAGCACGTGGTCTGGTTGTAACTATTACAAATGCAAACGAATTCAGCGCTATCTTTGATAAGCTTTAGCTAGTGACCATGTGGTCTTGCTTTGCCATTAACCACATGCGATCTGCTGCATCGTCATGTTTGACCGGCTTTATTAGCCAGTGAGTCCGTTGTCTGCTTGTGGCCATTAGGTGCTATTTACAAAGGCAAAATCAGTGCTCAAGATTCTTTTTTCTGGGACAATGCTAGTACTAAGGACACTACTTTCTGGAAATTTTGAAAAATTTTTAAAGGATAAATGTTTTTGTAAATCTTGCATTTTTAAAGTTCTTAAACTTATAACTTCTTAAACTTTGACTTTCTGAATGTTTTATAACTGTTTAAAAATTTTTAAATGTTTTTAATTTGAATTTTTTTTTTAAATCTTCAATTTTTAAAGTTTTTATTCTTATAACTTCTTACACTTTAACTTTCTGAATGTTTTATGACCTCTTGTACATTTTAAATTTTTTTTTTTCATTTTTAAACTTTTAAAACATTTTTTAACATCTTACATTTTTAAAGTGTTACCCTTATAACTTCTTAAACTTTAACTTTCTGCATGTGTTATGACTTTCTGAGATTTTCGAAATTTTTACTCAGCTTTTTCCGACATATTTACAATAATGGCACCCAAGCAAAGTGCCTTAGAATATTTGTTTACTCCTTCGGACTACTCCTTTGTGCTCAATCGATTCACCATCATTTAAAGCCGCTATATTCCCATTTTCATTATCGGGCGTTAATTCTAAAGCGTAAAGAGACAGAAAAGAGAGAGAAAGAGACAAATGCCAAACACAACAAATAGGCTGGGCCGCGTGGTATATATCTTAAGAATCCCTGTTGAGCAGCAAGTCGATTTTTACTATCTACGCTTATCAGTAAGTAGACAGTAATTTCACATGCCATGAGTTGAACTCTGCGTGAACTTTACCTGTTGCAAGTAAAATTTTTACGCCCGCTGTCAAAGGGAGACTATTAATTTATCTTTGCAAAGGGAAATAACTTGCGTTGTTATTTTGCTTGTATATTTCATAGAGTATCATAAAATTTTATTAATTATATTATTTCAAATGTATATTTTTTCAGATTAATAATCTAGGTTACACCTACTAGAAACATAACACGTGTGTCTGTTATTACGGGTATTGTTTATGATAGTGTATATCTTTGCTAGTATTTAATAAGCATAATTTCGCCTATCTCCTACACGAGAACCACGGATACCCCATATATATATCACTGGCGGAATGATAATACTGCGAGGGTCATGGACAATTGTTCTTCATATAGTAAAATATGACGTCATCTTCAGAGTGCTCACCCTAAAACATACTTAGTTACCCCCCTCCCCCGAGGTGCTATTACGATGTCACAACGGAATATTATCAGCAGAGTTGATACAGAGCACCCAGGACCGAGATCTGTGGGCATATATGAAAACCTATGTCAGATGCCATTTCGAAGGTAGCCTTTTGCAACATGAAAAACATACTGACCAATACAAAGATATCAATTGAAACGAGAAAAAAAGTGTTGAAATGCTACATAGAACCTATACTTTTGTATTGATGTGAAGCTTTGACAATAAGCAGTTAAGGTGAAAAACGGCTGATGGCTGTGGAAATGTAGTTTCTGAGGTAAATGCAAAGAATACCATGGACAGACAGAAAAATCAATGTACAAGTCCTTTAAGAAACAAATGAAGATCGTAAACTGATTAGAGACAGACGTAGACAGTCAAAAAAATTTGTTATAAGAAGAAATAAATTGGAGAACTTGTTGACGACTGGAAAGATCGGAGGGAAGAGACCCAGGGGAAGACGGAGAATTAAATACTTGGATGGCTTAGCCACGTGGCATGGTCGAGACAGGAACACAGAGCTGATCTACGACACTAGTGATTGAGTAAAATGGCAGAACATGACCGCCTACGCTTATCGGCTTGGCACATGATGGATGGATGGATCTGTCCCACTCCATAATTTATTCAGTTGTTTTAGTCTTTGGAGAGCAATTGATATTAGTCGTTTAATTTCTTTCATATATATATATAATTGGTGTGTTTAATATAATGGTGTGTATATATATAATTGGTGTGTATATATATATATATTGGTGTGTGTAAGGGGGGTGTACGTATATATGTGCGTGTGGTGTATGTGTGTTGATCTTGACTTTTTTATTTTATATTTACAGAATCTGAAGCCCATGATGAGTGTCAAAAAACGAAAGTATGATCTGTCATATTTGAATTATGGATTCACAAATATCATCATCAACGGAGAAGAACGACCTCAATGTGTTAGTTGTAGTTAAAGTTTGTCAAATGATTCTATGAAACCGACAAAGTTGAGGAAACAGTTGTTAAATGTTCATCCTCAATACAAGGACAAGGACAAAACCTATTTTGAACGTCTTGGGAATGCTGTAAAAATGATGAGACTGGATTTAAAAGGGGTATTAAAAGAATCAAACCAAAAAGTTACTGAAGCTTCCTATGTCGTAGCACTGGAGATAGCGAATCAGAAAAAACCCACATACAATCGGTTAAACTTAGATCAAACTTTGCTGTCTCAAGATGGGGGAAATTGTGTTTGGAAATGAATCAGAGAAAAAACTTGCAGCGGTTTCACTATCAAACGACACTGTTCAAATGAGGATCAGTGATATGGCCAGTGACATCAAGGATCAAGTTGTACAAGAGATCAATTCTGCCGCATTTGCCGCATGTTCAATTAAAATTGATGAATCGACTGATGTGGCATAGTGTTCTCAGATGATAGTGTTTGCAAGGTATGTGCATTCAGGATCATTTAAAGAAGAACCTCTTTTTTGTTCTCCTCTTGAAACAATTATCATGGCCTCTGATATTTTGGAAAAGGTTACATCTTTCCTTGAATCAGAAAATCTCTTATGGGATAATATGTGTGGGTGCTGTACAGATGGAGCACCAGCTATGTTGGGGACCAAATCAGGATTTCAAGTTAGTCTGAAGAAACGTGCCCCACAAGTGAAAGGCATTCATTGCGTGATCCATCGTCGAGCACTGGCCTCCAAAATCTTGGAGTACCTCAGGGGTCTATTCTTGGCCCTCTATTATTTGCCATTTATATAAATGATCTTCCATTAAATCTGTCGTCGTCCTGCGATCTATTTGCTGATGACTGCACAGTATATACAAACGCTGTTGATCGTAATGTGCTAGAATTATCCTTGCAACAGGAAATAAATAGTGTAGTTAACTGGAGTCATGCAAACCGCATGCAAATTAACACTACTTAAACAAAGTCTATGTTAATAGGAACCAGGCAAAGACTTCACACTCTAAACTCGCAGAGAACTCTTCAGCTGCACATTGGCAAGCACGCCTGTAGAAAGTGTCACTGAGCACAAGACACTGGGTGTTATCATAGATCAAAATCTAACTTTTAACTCACATGTTCATGCTCTAGTTAAACAAATAGCCAAAAAAGTATACCAACTTGCCAAAATTAAAAAATTTCCTTGACGAAAACACAAGAAAGATATTCTATACTTCTCATATACAAACACATATTGATTACTGCTCCACAGTCTAGGATGGATGCTCCAAATCAATAACAAAACGCCTATATTCACTCCAGAAAAGGGCAGTGCGTTTAATTAATGGTGAAAAGCTTACCGACAATTCTAACCTATATAAACGTCTCCGGTTACTGCCACTCCACAAGCGTCTGCTTTTTAATAAAACCAAACTAATTCACAAAATCCTATTTCAAAATGCTCCAAGCTACCTTTGGCCATTGTTTAAATATAACGCTAGACATAGCGAACGACTAAATATACTTCATGTCCCTAAACCTAGGATAGACTTATATAAAACAAGCTTAGCATACTCTGCCGCTCAGTTGTGGAACAATCTTCCACAAGAAATCAAAGACACCACCAATCATGATACATACATTCGCAACCTGTTTGAACACTACCTTAGTACAGACTACATGCCCCCATAACAAACAACACAAAAAAGACAATAATGGTAACTTATCTCAAACGACAACTAGCCAAAAAACATTCCCTTATGTATGGCACGTTACACCCTCCTTAGGTATTTATAATGCCCATGTTAAACACTGCTTCAGTGAGTCATTTGTTATTGATTATTTTTCATGCGTTTTAATGTTCTTTTGTTGTCAAAAGTTGCTTCATAAGTGATGTTGAATGAAAGAATGTATGACAGGAAATAGAGAAGAAGGGCAGAATGTCAGACGGGCCTGCGTGCCCAATTCTTAACCCTTTGAAAATAAAGACTTATTATTATTATTATTATTATTATTATTATTATTATTATTATTATTATTATTATTCCAGCTCCATTGTTGAGGGTTTTGTATCAAACTGCTCAGATAGTGAATTTTATCAAAGGAGGAGCTCTCAACTCACGGCTTTTTAAGCAGTTATGCGTTGGCATGGATGCAGGCCATGATTTGCTTCTTTTTCAACACAAATACTAAATGTAACTGCACAAGTATATGGGATGAGAGACGAGCTCAAATTATTTTTTGAAGTTCATGGTAAGATGGACTTTTTCGCCTGGCTGGATGATGAGGTATGGATCATGCGCCGTCCCTATTTAGTTGATATTTTTGAGCAGTTGAATAAACTCAATCTTCAGATGCAAGGAAGGAATACACATATCATACAATTTGTGGATGCCTTGAGAGCTCTTATGAGCAAGCTGGAAAACTGGAAAAAAAAGGTCAATATGACAAATGTTGCAATGTTTGAGAAGCTGTCATCCGTTCTCGCTGTTGATGGTAAAGACCAAGTACTTCCACAATTTGCAAAAAAACATGAAATTGTGCAGCATTTGACAGCGCTAAAAATGAATTTGAGCGATATTTTCATGAACTTGGTGATGTTGAGCTGAGTTTGGTGCGAAATCCATTCACATTATCAGTTGAAAAAGTTTCTGATGATTGTCAAGATGAATTTGTGGAGCTGAAAAAATGATTCGGGGGCAGGCGATGTGTTCAATAAGAAACCAATCACGGAATTTCGGCCTTTAATGTGTTATTCCTACCCAAAAGTGGCAGAAAAAGCCATTCTTGCATTGCTTCCATTTGCGTCAAACATATCTATGTGAGTCACGCTTTTCAGCTCCGCTGTAAATTAAAACGAAAAGACGTAACAGATAGGTGTTGAAAATGAACTCCGTTGTGCCCTTTGTAGCACTCCTCCGCATATTTCAGAATTGCTGCGGGAAAAACAATCACAGTGTTCTCATTGATTACAGTCTTCATTTTAATTAAATAAATTACGAATCTACAATATCCAGGTTTTGTAATGAGGGTTTTGTTTGATGAAGCACAAATTTCTGGCATCCTGGTGTCGTATATTAAGCTACAATTCTTTTACGTTTTAACTGTTTGTTTATTGTAGTATGATTAATGAAGTGTTTTAATGAAATATTGTGAATGTATAAATGCTTTTATTTAAGTTTTAATTTCCATCAGCATATTCATTTGCCATTAACTGTATAAAACTACACTATAAAATGTATCTTTGCATGTAAAGGTTATGTACAATTAAGGAAGAAAATAAGGATTTTCGGTATTATAGGCATGTTGTTTTTAATGCACCTTTTGAGGCTGACAATTTTGGAAAGTTGGGGTGGAGGGGTGGGGATAACAGTCTGAACATATGGTGAAGGGGGCACGGGCTAAAACAGGTTGAGAACCACTGTCCTAACATGTAATATTCTGACTAGAATACAAATGTTTAAAATTTAACTTACGAGCAAGTCTGGTCAATGTGAGGGGCTAGAGTGCCGAAGTTTTCGTTATAATCGATATACGGCAGATTATAGATGATAGATTCGCAGTCAGTAAAGGTCTCTGGGCAGCTATCTTCGTCATTGACAAAGTATTCCTGATAATTGATATGATGCAGATTATAGGGAATAGATGCGCAGTCAGTAATGTTCTCTGGGCAGCCATCTCCGTCAATTGAGGAACCGCTATCTTGTCGTTTGTCAAGTCCCTCCGTCAATTGAGGACCGTCTATCTTGTCGTTTGTCACATGTCTGAACATAAATATCTTTTATTACAAAAATATATTATTTGAATATGCATTGATTTAGTTAAGCAACAAAAGATTTGACCAGACAAACACAGCACTCGGTGCAACATATAAAACAAACGCATCTGTTGGGTGTAAAGTCGTGTAATGTTACGTCATTCCCTTTGAGTCCAGACAGCCATGAACTAATCACAAGTTGTGGTAAGTAAAGTCAAACTAAACGACCCATTTTCACATCAGGAGACTTATTTGGTAAATGGAGCTCATCATCACCATGTGCCATGCCGAAAAGTGTGGGCGGTCATATTTCGCCATCCCACACTAGAGTAGTGGATCATCTCTGTGGTTTTCTCTCCTACCTGGCGATTCTGCTCCCATGAAGTATCCATATACGCCATTTCTATGATTTTCTATGAACTGACGAAACATGATTTTCTAGACATCCGCAAAGAAGGTAGTTTGCCATTGATGTCCTTTTTATTTGTTTAAATGTTGCATATCCATTGCAGGACGTTGCAGTCAACACCAGCATTTTTTCAGCTGCTGTTGATGTACTAGGCAAATTTTACGTTCAATAGTTTGCCATTGCATTCTGAACGACCGGCTCCCATACCAACACGTTATAACACAACGCGACACGGTCTGCTGCACAAATCAGTCGCGGTTGCGTTTCGAATGCCTGGTAAGCGGCTCACGAACCTCGTTCGTAGGCCTTTGGCAACGGAGACCGGTCTCCTTCTTACCAGTGATCATATTGATCGATCACCGTAGCCAATATCTCCACAATGAGATCATCTGCCCACCGTCGTAAAATGGAAGACCATAATCAACAACTATCTGTCGACTGCTTTTTAACTTCATCCACGAATTGCATCCAATACTTCAAGTAACCCATATTTTCTAAACGGGCACTCCACTGTGCTAAAGGGTGTCCGTGGGTTAGCGGAAGGTAGGAAGTACCTTACTTGTTCATTGACAAGGGAATACCGATATCCCGCCTCCCTAGCCCCTCATGTTTGATTGATTGATTGATTGATTGATTGATTGATTGATTGATTGATTGATTGATTGATTGATTTAGGAACTGACATCACAGCATTCGGGGCATGCCCATAAGCGCTCCGTCCCCATCTTCAGCAGCTAGCGAAGAGTTCCAACACCAATAGTACCAGTAGCAATACGATGATATGTCCGTCTCGCCTTTCCTCTGAGCGTCGAGCTTCGGCCATATCCCCTCGTCACCCCTCGCTGTCTCATTCTTGCCAGACCATGGTGATCAATTTGCTCTTCCGAGGTGTACAAGTGCTCCCAACCACGTCTGCCTTGTCATGCACCAAGTTTTGCAGAGCCAGCCGATCTTCCGCCTGTTCATTCCCCAGCACACCGGCATGCCCCAGAGAAAAGCATGCTCCAGGCGATTGCCAGGATGTTATTTCCCTTTTTCCCCAGCTCGCTGTCCATCAAAAGTTCCGGCAGTGTAAACAGGAGCAAATTCAATGAACATTAAATAACTTGAAGAGGGCTGACATTCCTTTGCATTCGCCTTTAATTGTGTAAATTTGTCACGTCATAGAAAAAGGTCACCGTTACCATGATGATGGGAGGGCCGGTGCCATGTTAATAAGCATACGTATAATATTAATGATCATTGACGTGTCGAAATATATGTACAGTTAATTAGCCGCATGTCAAGAGAAATCATCAACCATATATCGTTATCTAATTTGCATCCTTGCCGATCATCTTAACAATAACTACTTACGAGACACCATGTATGTTGACAACTTGCTAGCATTGAGCCATTTTCTCGAATTTAGGTCTAAATCTCTATTGCCGACTTTCCGTACTAATTCCAGAGTATGCCTTATTTACATAGTTTACACAAATTATCGTTTATTTCTTCCATTTACATCTTCTGAAAGCATTTACGATAAGAATTCATCACTACACAATTTTATGCCGCCGTGTCTGTATCAGCCTCAGACCTAACTAGCCTGTTCATGACGTATTACGCAGTGACGTTTTTCACATAGTGACGTCACTTGGCAACACTTGCTGTCTGCTGCTTCGACATTAACCCTTCGGGTTCTTTTCACTTTAAATTCTGTGTCTCATTCTGAAGTGCTACATGGCAGCGATGCTTGCCACCCGTGACCTCCGAAGCGAAGCAAGCCTCTCTGTCCGAATCTTGCTTGTCCTCACGTTCCTTAGCATGCTTTCTGAGTCAGTTACAATCACGATGTGTGTGGGTATCGTATTCTCCATCCAGCGGAAAACTGCACTGACCGCCTCCACCTCCATTCTTAAGCAAGATGTTGTTATATCATATGCCAGGCTCTCCTACACCAAACGTCGACCATTAGCTTTTGCTAAGATCCCCCAGGCACTTCTCCTACCTCTCAATACCGACCATCTGTGTAGATGATCACATCCCCCGAGCGAGCATTATCCTGAATTAGTTACTGGATTTCCACTTCCGTGGCCCCTGCTAGCCACTCCCTGCTCTCCCGGCTCAATGTGATTATAACTCTGCACAAGTCTGACTGCTCCGCCGGCACTCTGACCCACTATTCTCCTCGCCTAATGTTCTCCAAGATGCACACCTGTCTGATTGTATCCTCCACCTGAGCCATCCATGATTTCCCTCTTATCAGTCACTGACCCTTAACTGTGTCCAGTGCCTCATGCAACGGGTGATCTGTGTCAGCAATTACTCTGAGATATGCCTTCACCTGCATCACCTTGAGCCTACCAGCAACAGTCGGCAAGCCAAGGATGTAATGCATACACACTACTGGGGTGTCTCTGGTGCATCCCAGAATGACCCGCATAACTTCGTTCTGTATGCGCTCTAATTTCACCAACTGACTCTTTGATACAGTGAGCAGTCCTAGTCCATAATCAATCACTGAGAGGATCAAGTGCTGGTATAGAGTGAAAAGCATTCTCTGTTCTGTGTCCATTGCAGCCATAGTTTTAAGTGCATTGAGTCCCTTTTGAGACCTTGTCACAACTGTCTCCACATGGCCCTTGAAGGACAGGCTCCTGTCAAGGCCCTTATGTTCAGACCAATCGGCACTAGACTGGTAGTGTGGTCAATATCGAACGAGTCGCCCTCCCCCGGTGTGTCTCCACCTTGCCGTGGTGGGTGAGCTTTCGTGTCCCATTGACCCCATGTGCTTGCCGATGGATGAAAACTACATATCGGACAGCCTGTGGAATAGGGGCCAGACTAAGAGAGACACAACCTGCTGCTCTGTGGGTAGACTGAGGATAGCAGTCAAAGGTTTAAATCAGGCGCACGAAGGCAGAAGTTCTTGGTCCGGACACATACTCTAAGGCTCTCTGTCGAGGGCTGAGGCTGAATGCCTCTAAGCCTTAAGCACTCGGATGTGAGAGCCGAGCCGATACCCACCTATCGAAAAATGGAAGTGAGATACTGAGCAAGCTTCATGCCCAGTTCAGATACTTGTCCGAAGGCTCTCAGCTGAGGGGTCTTCGGATGAGAGGGCCTGGTCGTTTCTCGTTCACTGCTGCACGGAGGTAAGGTGCTGAGCCGGCAGCACATGTAGCCTACCTCGTGAGCGAGTACTAAAAGGTAGAAGAAGTGCCCGTCGAATGAAATGGTTACGAAAACTGTCTGTATCTAACTCATAGAGAGGCTACACAAAGGTGGAAAAACGTCTCAATAACACGAAATGGAACGCACGGCTAGCGAATCCATTGTGTGGCCCGAGGTCCAAAGTGAAAGCTTACCTAGTGGATATCGCCCGCAGACTGACCGCTCCTGGTGTGTACTTGAGCGGCCAGTGGCAAGCGAAATGCCCAATACATCGAAGTGAGGAACTAAAGCAGCCATGAGCAGGACGTGGCAAATCCTCGGGTGAGCCCAGTCTCAGAGCAATATGTGCCGGCTCTGCAATTATGGAAGCCTCCTTGGATATCGAGGGAATGCCCATGGTCTGCCCCTGCCTTCCCTTGAGGGTTTACCGTGATGTCGATGACCATTCTACTTTTACCAGCTGAGATGTGGGCGACACCACAGCACTAACAGTCTAACGTCCCTCGAAACCCCGGGAAGGCTAACCCGTAAAAATGCCTGCTGAAGCCGGATGTTCTGGCCTACGGATGCAAATAATTCAGGCACAACGCAAACAATGTCCGAGTGAAGATGTCTTTCGTGCTAGGAACAGCTCTGACTACCTAATTTCCGAATGCCGCTCTTGTTCGTAACAGCTATAACTAGGTAGTTTCCGAATGTCCGTTGTGCCTGGAACAGCTCTGACGGGCACAACGACAAGCACATGTCCGACCGAAAACTCGCTGAGTGGATACCATCTGCAGACCTTTCTGGTTTGTGCGGGAACGGCCCGGGGCGAACGAAATGCCCAATATATTGAAGTGAGGAATTAAAGCAGCTATGAGCAGGACGTGACGATTCCCTCGGTGAGCCCAGCACCAGGACGCTATGTGTCGGCCCTGCAATTATGGAAGCCACCCTGGATGGCGGAAAGTGCCATGGACTGTCCCTGCCTTCCTTTGAGGGATGACCGTTAAGTCTTCGCCCGTTTCAATTTGGCCAGCTGGGTTGTGGACGGTACCGCAAAAGTGAGAGTCTCCCAGGGATGCTACCTGGTCAAAAAAGCACGCAAAAGGTCGGATGTGTTGGCCTACGGGTTTCGGCCCAAGGGCGCATAACTTAAACACACCGCAATCACATCTGAAAAAACACTCCGGATGAACGCAAAGAAGAAGAAGAACCGATCGCCTTTCTTCTATAAGACAATTCATGGTGCTCATTTTAGGGCCAGGTTACTAGAAAACACCACGACTTGAAGGGACTTCTAGCACATGACCTCTTGGTCAGAAGGCAAGTATGTAAACTAATAGGCTACAGCGGCTCGCCGATCACGGTTGTGGATTTATTTACAATAAGAAACATGTGAAATTTTTACTTCAGACCCCCCCCCCCCCCGCCCCCACTAACCCTTGCCATCTCTGGATAGTGGATCTGACGTCTAGCCTACGTGGATTTGGCTAGGAAAACTATAAAGTCACGGACGAAAGTTGTGCAAGTTAACCAAAACGATTAAAATAACAGGTGGTTAGATGACTGAACTCTATATTACCTGTATTTATAAACGTGGCCGTGACAATCAGGAGAATTCTTGCAGCTGCTTTCATGTTTACTTTGACCATTCTTTCTGTTGTCTCAGTCTATGTGATAGAAATGCAGAGATCAGTAAACACTTAATGCATTTGTCTTTTATTGTTTTTAAAAACTAGATTTTATAAACAAATAAGTTGACAGAGAACTGCGCTGATAATGTTATGATCATGGTCGGTCCCGGGACGACGCCTGGGCTCATTGCCTACGAAAGTGACTGAAAGATTGGCCATCTATTCCTCCGCTCATTTTGGCTTACAAAATGTGATGCCGCTATCACATTACAGTCCGATAGCAGGAAACTATTTCGAGATCATATTTTAACAAAGTAAAATTGAAATATAAGGACTGTGTTCTAAAATTAATCAGCATTACGTTGATTATGTGGTTGTTTCGGGATTTGAAATTTAAATATTGAGCACAACCCACTACTGGCAACGCTGATCGCATCCCGGTATGAACCTAAGGCCCATCCACGTCAATATGGAAGCACTATACTCGAGTTTCGCTCTCGTTTGAGCTCGTCAGTAGTGCATATCCCTGACCGGATCCGGAAACAAATCCCGGATCACGCGTGTGAAGCGGGTGTGTAACCACGCGGCACACACTGGACACACCAAATTATCACAACAGAACACCACAACGCCACCCATCGTAGGCTGTGCTCAAGACTGCCCAATCGCCGCGACCGACGTCCGTCAATCGATGGGACCCGAACGATCAGGACTTCTCACTGGCAAGGAACACCAGGCCTCCTAAAATCCAGTGAGCAATAATCAAATTGATTATTTGGTTGTTTCGGGATTTGAAATTTAAATATTGAGCACAACCCACCACCGGCAACACTGATCGCATCCCGGTATGAACCTAAGGCCTATCCATGTCAATATGGAAGCACTATACTCGAGTTTCGCTCTCGTTTGAGCTCGTCAGTAGTGCATATCCTTGGCCGGATCCGGAAACAAATCCCGGATCACGCGTGTGAAGCGGGTGTGTAACCACGCGGCACACACTGGACACACCAAATTATCACAACAGAACACCACAACGCCACCCATCGTAGGCTGTGCTCAAGACTGCCCAATCGCCGCGACCGACGTCCGTCAATCGATGGGACCCGAACGATCAGGACTTCTCACTGGCAAGGAACACCAGGCCTCCTAATATCCAGTGAGATCCCTTCACACGCGTGATCCGGGTTTTGTTTCCCGATCCGGTCAGGGATATGCATTACTGACGAGCTCAAACGAGAGCGAAATTCGAGTATAGTGCTTCCATATTAACGTGGATAGGCCTTAGGTTCATACCGGGATGCGATCAGCGTTGCCGGTGGTGGGTTGTGCTCAATATTTAAACATTACGTTGTCAAATGTCAGCCACTAAACCGGATACCGCTCCCCGCCCCCGCCCCCCCCCCCACACACACACACGCACAACGCACACACATACCCACACCACATACACACACATACCGAAAACTCACACTCTCTATACAAAAATAGCATTCAACGACAACAACAAAAACAACAACAACAAACGGTGCTAGAACCTATGCAAGTATGGTTTCAGTGTGAAGAGACTACAGGCGAGCTGATGTCCATTTATACAGTCTTGAATAACTGATGCAACAAATAAATGCAATTTACAACGATTTATCTCAGTGGGCAGTAACTATTTGTGAGAGTTCAGTTTCAGACTACGCTCAAACTGTTTCTATATTTGAGCTATAATGTTGTAGCAACATATTGCAAGTGGTATCAATGTGTAGTCGACATTTAACTACATTTAGCTGGACACGTACGTAATTTGCTGATTTTTATCATCGTTATCATCATCCAATGAATTGTCCTCTGCAGAACCTTGTTCATTTTACAGTCTTTCAAGTGGGCGCGTTGTGGCACAGTTTAGGACAATACGCTGACAATGATATGAGCTTGGTTGGCAAGGGTTCTATACCAGCTCTCCTCGTTCACCACACGAGGGAAAGACTGTCCACCTATTCCTCAAGGCACGTAGGCCATAACAAATGTGATTGATCTAATACTGTACATACAGATAGCAGATGATGTTTTTATCTAAGTCTTGTTTTTATCTAAGTCTTTAGAATTTTTCTCTATCAAGTAAAGTGTATTTCCTCTATGCAAATTAGATAGCAGATTTTGAATCCATTGACGTTGTATTCTTCCTCTTCTTGTGCGCCAAAACATTTCAGTTTAATCAATTTTGTTCGTCTCATAACCAGTTTTATACAGTATTGATTTGTTGTTGTTTGTTCTATTTTCTTATTGTAAATTTGTAATAATAATTCCCTTGTAATACTATTGGAAATGCCATAATTTTGTCAGCGATTTTGTTAAACTCTGAAATGACTGCTCATGCCAATCGGAACAAATTCCGATAAGCCAAGTGGGAACCAGGAGAATTCTACTCAGCTTTTGGGTGCGGCTAAAATCATACTTTTTTTAATGGATGTCTTTCGCCATAACCGGCTTTAAAAAAAGAGTACGATAGTTTGGAGAAGATGGTTTTGGCTGAACTGCTTAAGGAGCAACTGGCAAAACCATTCCATGTGTTTCTTCTGGAAAATTGGGCATAGCGGGTGGAAGGCATTGTCGGGTTGGCAGAACGCTATACACTGGCGCTTGAAAATAACATAACTCCTCAATCAAGGGTCCAGATCATTCTTTCCCTTCTTGCCACTCACACCCCCCCCCCCCCCCCCGAAATATTCTAGACCAAAGATGGGTCGAGCAAATCCACGAATAAGGGGAATGTCAGCAAATATCTTCGAATAGCAACCGTGATACCAACAATTACACTAACCAGCTGGCCAACGTTGAAGGAATATGTTTTGCAATAATTGCAAATCTGATTGTTGGAGAAAGCCCACAGACATACATCATGCTGCGTGGTCTCGAGGTATGGTGTCCGCCTCGAGTGCTGGAGGTCCCGGGTTCAGGCCCCGGTGATGCCACGATTTTTTCTCCTGGACATCTAGTAATAAATTGCCCCTGGTCTCTTGGTAGTGAGATCGGATGCCCGTGTGTATTTTTACGCACATAAAAAATCCCTTGGCAGTTGGAAATCGAAAAAGAGTAGCCTAACGGCGCTGCCCGGGCAAAATTTCGAGTTAAAAATCTACCCAAAGTATTTCAGGATCCTCGGCGGTGCTACGGAGTTCGTGCACTGAGCTGAGTTTCTCCAGACTCAGGTTTGAGTTAGGAGGAGAACGGAGCACTTATGGGTTGCAGCCGTGTGCCGTGATGTTGATCCATCTACTAAACTAAACTAAAACATCATGCTGCTTGCATGGCTGTGACAGGAAGAAAAGGTCTGAGTGTCTCCTCTAACTATAAGAGACCCCCAGTGACTGAGATTAGCTCATTTAATGGGCACTCAGCGGATTGCTTTACGACAAGCGACTGCATTATGATGCTGTCATAGCCGAAGCTTTGGTGAGTCCTTACCAGTTCACAGGTAGTAATATTGAGATATAACCATCAATGAAGAGCTCAGTCGCTATGTCTCTCCAAATTGCTAAGGTAGACATAGTATCCATATCCAAATACGTGACGGGGACTATTTATGCTGCAGTGTTATCAGATCATATATATCCGATGATTCTAGCCTGCAGAAATGTGCTCTTCGGTTAACGCCTTTGAAGCCTTTGAGAATAGGTCAGATGCAAACTAGAACTCAGGTAAGGTCTGAACAGCAGTCTGACGCCATTGCGAATGCGCTACCTGGAGAGCAGAGAGAAGAGCAAAAAACAGGATTCGACTTTACAATATTGTTTTGCCAAGTTGCTATACGAAAGGTAAGCTGTTATATCGGAGAGCAGGTGCTAATTGACAGAAGCATGGTCAGTTCTTTGTTCCCACCGCCTACCGACAACAGATCGTTAACATGGGACATACCATTTCCTTCAAACGGCACATGGGTATCGGGGCAACTACGCAGAGAATTTCCTGCCACTTATATTGGCCAGGATTCCCTGAAGCTGTAAAGAAGTATGTAAAGTTTTGTAACGAGAGTCAGCGAATGGCACCGAAGCATTTGACCGCTACAGTTCCCTTGGGATATATTCCGGTGATGAATTCACCTTTTGAGAGGGGTGCCATTGCATCGTTGGACGTCTTTCTCAAACTTGGAAGAGAAATCGATATATTTTAACAATAGTTAACGCATGTACGATGCTGTGTGAAGCCATACCTCTTATGAACAATCCATTCAAAAAAGGTGCCTGAAATTTTAATGGAGTTCATCACGAGATTGGAATTTCTCATTCAAATCCTAACGGTTAATGGATCTCAGTTCAGAGGGAAGTTTATGGAAGAGGTATTCCGGATCTTCCACACTAGTCACATTCATATTTCTCCCTTTTACCCTCAATCGAACTGGCAAAATTAACGCTTCAATAAGACCATGTTGATTATATTGCGAAAGCTAACATAAGAGATATCTGACAGGTTGGATGAATACATCCCGGCAGCTTTGTCAGCTTACAGGGAAGAACTTCATGGCTCCACAAGTCAACGACCAGCAACGCAGCTGTTTGGGAGACCTATTGAAGGGTAATTAAAGACTTTGTTGAGATGTTAGATGTATGAGGAAGCCACAGAAACATTGGTATCTGCTTCGACATATGTGGAGGAGTACAAGGAGAAACATAAACCTGGATGGTCTTTGACTACTGAGGACGTGAAGAAGGCTAGGATAATACACGCTTCTTACTACAATAAGAAAGCAAACGATCAATATTTGTAGATAGGAGCTGAACTAGTATTGTTACTACCCATTGGGAATAACAAACTGGAAATTAGTTGGCAAGGGCCGTCTAGGTAGACAAGAAATTTTCACGCACCAATTATCAGATTTTAAAAAAGATGGGAAGTCTATCATATAAATCTTCTGCCCAAGTGTGAAGAAAGATCAAACGACAGCCAAATGCACATAATGGTGATCGCCATAGCAACTGAAATAGAAGGGAAGGAAGGTATTGGTGAGGAATATCCATTACATCTTCAAGAGTTGGAGTGGAATTACCCAGGAAACAGTATGGGGAACACCGTATGTGTATTGATTACCGACAACTGAACAATTACAAGGAATTTCCGGTGGAGCCTTGTCTGATCAGACCCAACCTTTTACTAAATTTAGCAAGGTGAAATTTTTCTAAAAAATTGATTTGAGCCGAGGTTACTATCAGATTCCAGTAAATCCACAGGTGAGACCCCAGGGGACATTATTACTTTAATGTTTTGTCATTTGGTCTGATCAATGCTCCTAGTAGTTTTACACGGGTGATACGGAAGTTATTAGCAACTCTGAAGGATCCCTCAGTAACCAATTTCACGGACGATATTCTGATCGCATATGAGATCACTGATGAACACATATCATCCTCGGATAAGTTATCCCGTCTTTCGAAAGAGGTAGGATTGACTGCTAACCCTAAAAAAAATGTCAATTAGCATTTCCGCTGTTAGACTTCATGGGTTACACCATTCAACACGGGTGTTTCTTTCTCGAACAGAAAACACATAGACAAACCGAGAAACGCTCCTCGACCTATTACCAAGAAGGGTTAAGATCTTTTATATTGCTATGTGGCTTTTATCAAAAATATATATTTAAAATGTCAAAACAATAGTTGCGAACTTGACCGAAACCACTAAGAAGGGGACTCCAAAGAAAATCGTTTGGTCAACAGAGTATGACAATGCTTATATTAGACTAAAAGAACTATTGGTTGAAAACCCGATTTTACAAATGCCTGATTTGGGGAAAACCTTTACGCTCAGAACTGACGCCAGTAACATAGGAATTTATGCAACCTTGTTGCATGAGGGGAATGAGGACGCCTCAGTTTTATTCAGTGTTGCTTATGCAAGAAGGAAGCTTAATCAGGCTGACAAAAAGTATGCCTTTCTCTTGTGTGGAGGTCATTATTGCTTTAAACTTCCAATATTACAATATAATATATATTGGGTAAAGACAATGAGGCAGCTGTTTTTTTTGTTTTTTTGTAGCGACACCCCACATGGGATGAGGAATCTATATGAATTTAAGTTCGAGCAGACCTGACGAGGACTGAAAAAAAGTTCAAACCCTGTTCTTTTGTCTCGAAAAGGTGCTTATGTAACGAAATCAGCCGTTGTCTGGTCTGCGTAATTATATTCATGTCATTCCCCTAATTTAGAATGATAAATACTAAACCGTAGGGAAAATTGTTTATAATTACATAATTATGATTCATATAGATGCACATTATACTGAGGTATTAGGTTATGGGATTATCCGGTGTGACTTTGCTTGTCCTTGCGGATTTTTCTGCACTCTTGCTGAACGCTCAACGCGTGACGTCGAGGTTGCCACGGGATAAGTTTTGGGCAGCTGCTAGCTAGATTTCCACAAGGGCGAAGGGTCGAAGTGTATACATATCTTACTAAGGATCTTGATCACCCGTCTTGTTGGAAAACTTTAAATGGAAAGAAAGGTACGCTTATAATACAGTATCATGTTTCATGTTCCCCTGGGAAGTGGTGAGTATGCGAATATAGGTGATGTTGTCTTTATTCTACCTTCAAGATCAACTGTCCGCTAGATAGGTTCAGAAATCTCTTGGGAATGTTAATCATTCTATGGTAGGAGTTTTAGTAGGATTGTATCGGTCCTGTCGCTTGTTAGAGACATATAATCACAAGGAACCTTGGAATTATAAATAGGTTGACTGCTTTCATGGAGAGATTAGTTAACTCTGCATTTCCTTCATCCTGTGGCATTTCTTAAAACATTCCGTAATTTCTTCCATTCTTATGATATTGCACTATTCTAGAAAAAAAAAGAACGTGTGTGTGTGTGTGTGTGTGTGTGTGTGTGTGTGTGTGTGTGTGTGTCTGTCTGTCTGTCTGTGTGTCTGTCTGTGTGTCTGTCTGTCTGTCTGTCTCTGTCTGTGTGTGTGTGTGTGTGTGTGTGTGTGTGTGTGTGTGTGTGTGTGTGTGTGTGTGTGTGTGTGTGTGTGTGCTGATGGTACCTAAGAGTTGTTGCAGATAGGGGTCACCCCCTGCATGACGCCATGGATATGGTCAAGGGTTATAGACTAAGACGAGGCAGGTCCTGGATGGCACAGGCGGAAATATCTATACGTCAGTTTTGTGATCTAGAGACCATCAAACGTGAAAAATAGTGGGTTGTAGTACCGGCAGACAGTACGGACTGATACACTGTAATAGTAACACTGGGTCGTGAATTCAGAGAATAGACAGCGGGCCGCACAGAGTTTGAGGTGTAACAACTGATCCAGAGTTATACACGTCAAAGTGACATAGTGATCTATACTGATGGGTCAGTGGTGAGAAACGGGAGGAGTGTTTGGGGTTTCATTGCGAAGGCTAATGGGCGATTCTTAAAAAAAAAGAGTTCGCCTCATGAGGCTAAGACCTCCAGCATGATAATGGAGGTGGAAGCATTAACAGCGGCATTCAATTGGTTACAGGAGACCACTGCAACACACAGTGTCTTCATCACGGACTCAAGGAGTATGCTTAGTAAAATGGAGAAAGAATTGTTTCGTGTGGAATGGCTCACCTCTATTCAGAGGTCACAGATTGTAAGGATTGTATGATTTATTTATTTTTTGCCCTGGCTATGCGGGAGTGCGGGGAATGAACATGCCAATAGGCTGGCAGGAAATACGCCTCTTAGTGGTAGATTACCTATGGACACGGGAGAGGTGGTCTTGTGCATGTGGAATCATGTGGAAAAAGGTGGAGGAACAGACTGAGAACCCTTATGTGGGAAGGATGAGATTGCGGGGGATTGGCAGGGATTCTGGTAGAATCTCAAAACTGAGAGGAAAGACCAGGAGAACTTTCAATCAGATAGAGGTGGGAACGCTTCGTAGTGGGACTCTTCGCTGGCTGTGTCACGGGAGGTAGTAGGGCGTGTGGGAATGTCCTGAGTGCAGTTATGGCGGCTCTTAGCGCAACTCAACTCAACTCTTTCTTTTTTTTTTAATTTCTCTATTTAAAAATGTATACTTTATCCTGCTGTTATCGATTTCACCTCGTTTTCTTTTCAGATCCCTTCGTTGTTTTATTAATGCTAACGTGTCTGATGTAATAAATGGCTTGTGTTGCTTTTTCTTGGTCCTAATTAAATCTTTGGCTGCTGTTATCAAGATATTTCAAGCTTGTACTGCCATTTAATCAGGTGTAATTTCCTCAAGTATATACATCAAGATCCCAAAACGATTCTTCCCTTCTACGTTGTATGCATCTGGTATTTTTTGTGAGATCAAAACGAAGTTGCATTTGTCCTCGGGTAAGCTTTTTGAGTTCTATGTTCACATCTGCTTCTAATAACTCATGATCTTATCACAGTCTGCACTTCGTAGTGTTTTGCTGATGTTGTGTTTGATTGGCATCTTCTTTGTATTAAAATATAATCTATCTAATTGTTTGTAAACCTCAGATAGATGTAAGTCCCTGAAAATTTCAGAAGAACACATGTTGACAGTGAAAGAGATCAGGGCTGTGCTTCGACGAAAGAAAAACAGGGCACGAGTGCTAGATGATAGACATTAGTGACGAGTTCACCTTGGGTAGCGAGAGTGAACCACACCCTAGCTGTCTCTGGCACTCCCGTGTATTCTAGCCCCAGGGGTTGGATGAGCAGATACACCTTATTCCTCTGTGGTTGATCTCATATTAGTTAATTACGTCTACAAGCCCCTCCAGATTCTAGACCCCCACTAACTACCTTCACCTGTGGAACAATGAACACTGAGGCATCGTCCGAGACCACACTCAATCATTATACAAAGAGCAAGTCAACTTACATAAAGTTTATTCTACCCTTGAGAATATAGAACTGAAATGAACATCCTGATAGAAGAATCTATTTACACAAATAGAAGATAGAGTAGAGATAGACTCAGAGATGTAGGTATCTTCATCGAGTTGAGAAGTAGATTGGATGCAGATGTCCCGTCCAGTCGGTCCGCCACTCACCCGGCTTCCTTCCAGTGAGATGACTAGAACCTTGGAGACCACTCTGTCTCCAGAGCGTGGATCCACAACACTAGAGTCACTGCTGAACCACACTTCACTGGACCAACTGCATCTCTATCACTCCCACGGAGTCACTGTTAATACACTTCTCGAACAATACCAGTTGGGAGACAATCCGCCTGGAATTGCTCCAAGTATTAGTCACTTCGATGAACTTAAACACTGACCAAGCTAATGGTCTATCAATCAGAACACAGTCTTACTGCAGAACCGCTATGGTATTGACCAATTTAATGGTCCCTTTTTCACAGCACCGGAACATGAATGGAAAAGTGTCACAGACCAATTCAATGGTCTCCTACAGTCACACTGCTTGTAGAATCAGATATGGCTACTGGAATGTTACTGAGTTCTTGGATAACACAGTTGATAATCTTGATACTGCAACAGTACATTAATAGAATCAGACATCTATTTCACGGCAACAATTCAGGTTGGACTATAATCCCATAGTCCCTTCCACCGGGTTACCTTGACACATGTCACTACTTGGTGAAGTTCTTCTCAAGACCTGCCACTAGAGCTGTCCAAAGAACCATTCAAGTGTCTGAAGATCAGTTACTTCTGCGTTTAGGCAGAACCCCCGTCAAACTAGACGGACCGGTGTTCCCTGTCGTTGAGCATGATTACTCAACATGCTGAACTGTTCATATCAAAACAGAGTGTCGTCTATTTATCAGAACAATCACAAACCAACACTTCTCACACGGGCACCTTCAGGGTGGTTGTATGTCTTGAGGCAACCTTCACTCATGGTGAATCAATATTGGGTACCTGATGTGGTTGAGTCTGGCGTGATAAGTAAAGAACTGAACCCTTCGCTCTGTCACACGAAGTGGTTTCCTGCCAACAACATTATAGTTGACTGGTTCCTCAACAGGCAAACTCCTGAAAAGGAAGAGCGACCGGTGAGAGTATACTGGCCCAAACATAAGTCCACATGCATCCTACCAATAACTACTCAACTCTCAGTCATGCTACTTAGTTATGCATATAACTAAAGCATTATCTCTATATGGAGAGTAGTACAGCATGGGTTCACAAATGTCAGCTGGCCTCACAGAACAGCCCGTCAAACAGAGCAAGAAATCAGAATGACGAGTCTGATCTTTGGTCTCACCTCTCCCTAATCATCTACCAGTCGTCGCTAACGTCAGTAGTGATACAAGGCTGTTATTATAGTTCTAAGTTAATCGAACTAAACATAGGTAAAGAGTCCCTAGACTCGGTCCTAACATCATCAATGTACATTAAGAAACATAAGCTGGATCAATATCCCATCCCTCGGGATATAGGAATAGGACATGATCACATCCACTATGTACACAAGCCTGTTTGCTGGTGGGACCACCTGCCCCTGCCCTAGCAAACTCTTCTTATCAGACTCTGCCTTAGAGTCAAGAAGCCTTCTTGAGAATACATGTTCCCCACATGTTCCAAGGGTAAATCTTCCAGTTCTGTCCTCCCCAAGTGGGTTAGCCTTGGCATGGATGGAACTTCATCGTTGGCTTGGCCTACCAACACATACTTTCATAACTTGCGTTTACCTCCCCCATATTCTATATTTCCCCAGTCTCATGCAGCCTCCTAGCATCCTTCCATACTTCCAGCACCTGAGCATTCACTCGCACTAGCGCCAGTACGAAAGAGACAGGATAGCTGAGACAAGATTTCAGAACGCACATTTATATCGCGACGGCACGCAGTGTTATCTCGCGACGACCTATTCGGCGTTCGGACTTACTCCAGGAAGTATCACATGCCATGATCTAATATATATGCACACAATGTCCCATCATATATATATATATATAAATATAGCACCAAAGCAACTTACCTTGACACAGAAATCCGCTGTTCCACACAATGAATTCACTATTAAGTTATTACACCATAGTTACATCATTCCTGGTGGCACAGAACTAAGTTCTTCCTTTACTTAGTAACTAAGCACAATTTTGTCTGAAACTCCACCTACCAACTTACCTGGTTTTCTAACCGTTCTTCGGGCTTCAGCAACTGACTGAACTAATCTAGGTTTCCATCCGGCACAAGTAACTAGGTTTTATTCTAACACAGCAACCTAATAGATGTAACGATTGTCAAAATATGGTACACATATTTGGAACCCAAATCGCCTACATCACAATACGGCGTTTCTAACAGCTGTTTCGCGAGCACACGGTAAACAAACACGATTCGCCATCAACTGCGTTATCGATCGGTTTGCTAATTAGTATGCAAGGACATCCGCATAGGTAATGAGGTTAGAACAATGGCGTGTGGAACACACGTACAAAGTTAAATGATTTAAACAATTATCTACCTGTATTGGACAACCAGACCTCCAGACAGCTCCGAACTGTTTCAAGGGCTTCTCATCTTCCTTGATCTAACAGTCAGCCGCATAATGGTTGAGGGGAGACGCACACAAAACGGCTCACATTCGGCCTGCGTCTATTCTGTGGCAACGACAGTAAGTGAATGACTGATTTAGCCACATTCCCGCTTCGTGCCAACTCAATGCGCACTAGAAGCGAGTGCTTCTCGAGAAAAGATACTTTCTCGGGAAAACCGTCATTCCCCGCCTAGAGTTTCTAGATCTCTCTGCACGAGAATTTAGAGCGATACCCAGCATCACGGGTTACTCGAATTTCGGTGTTTCGAGAATATTCTAGATCGTAAGTCCTTCATCGGCTTCCCTCAGTCTATTCTTAGCTGGGAAAGTCCCCGATGACGCGCCAAAATAGTGCGGAATCTTGACGACCCAAGACAGATAATCGCGTTTTGTCACATAGGCCCCCACTTTAAGAGGATCGACCCCGTCGTTCCACTTCTACGCAGAAGCTGTCTATGTCGTTCGTTCTTTCTTCTTAGAGACCGGATGGCGGGTGAGGAAGTCTAACCCGTCAATATTGTATAGAATACTTTTACCACATTAGGTGGGGTGACAAGCTATTCAGTATCACGGGTGATCAACGCCTACTCCGCTACTGCGATCGGGCATCTCGCAGTGTCTTGCGGAACAGAGCTCCCGTCTCGATCTGATTTAACGATCGTTCCTGCCAGAGTTTACTGGACTTCTGCAACTCCAGCTTCCCCTTTCGAGGACCCAGCTGGATTGCAGTCGGTCGGATTGAGGGACCAAGGGTCTGTGTCTGTTCTGACACAACCCACCTCTTCCGACCACGGTTCTCAGTGTAGCTAGCACTGCGGGTGTTCCTTTGGCCGGTCATGTTCCCCCGAGCACCGGGCTGAACCGAAGAAGGTACCTGCACATACATATAGGACTGCCTATGGTGTGACAGGCTTTCCGCTACCTGACCTGAACCCCGAACCGTTCTTTCAGCGAATCTCTGCGCCCTTGGGCTGGTAGACTTATCATCGGGCTTCCCCTCATAGCGCATGAGGAGACTGGAATGGAAAGTAGTAGACTTTCCCAGGATCACCACTCCATAGTGCTTGTGGAGCCCCACTTTATCCACTAGGAATGGGCCCTGCCACCCGATTTCGAATTCGTTCCCCTCGATTGGGAGGAGTACTAGAACTCGGTCTCCAACCTCTAAGGATATCTTCGTCTTCGTCCGTTTCTCAAGTGTGCATTTACGGCACTCAGGACAAGACCTAATATACCTGCGCACGTCGCCTGTCATTCCCGGCCACCAATAGTACCGGGATAGACATTTACTGGTTGTCCCTACAGTCAGATGTCCGGTTGGGGACCTGACATGTACCGTTCGCAGCAGATTAGCTCTGAAGCTCTCAGGAACCAACTTACGATCCCTCTGCCTTCTCTCTGATCCGGTCTGAATTAACGGCGACTGGTTATCAGAGTTGAACTTACCCTGAATTAACGGGTTTTTATTGTTGGGCAACCGTTCTGAACAAGGACACTCCGTCGCATCCTTGCTCCGAGCATTACTCATTCCATCCGGGTGAGTATTTCGGAGACTTACCTTTTCGAGACCCTCTTCCTCTGTACCTCTGACCTGCCTAGACTTATGGATGCTAGGGTGTTCTGGTTCACCCAGAAACACGTACTTCCGGCCAAGAATTAGGGGATAGAGAGGATCCGGTACGACTGCCGCCTGAATGCGTCCAGTAACGTACTTGCTCCGAATCTCCACATTGGCAATCGGGCAACGTAGCGCTACAGCACTCCTACTGGCTGGCTGTATCTCCGTCATCTCCCCGGTGAGTTGCTCTGGGCCTGTCAGGTGGGATGCAATTACAGATGAAAATTGCAATCCTGTGTCGTAGAGGCACAACACCTGTTGCCCATTCACTTCTACTTCCTCAACCACTGGAGGTCGCTCTGGTTCTCCATTCCCATCAACCGTCTTCACTTTCCTGCAAGGTCTATCCCTAACCTCTGCAAGACAAGCAAAGTGAAAGTCCTTGGGCTTACTCCTACACTCACTCGTATTGTGAGTGCTGGACTTGCAGAATTTGCACCATCGTTCACTCCACTTCCTCTTTGGAGAACTAGGTGGGCTATTCTTACCTTGGTTGACGTTAGAGATCTTCTCTAAAGAGTTTACCTGTTTCTTGGGTTCATCAGAACCTTTGGTCTTCTTCTTTGACTTACCTTGATCCTTATCTTTCGATCTCGGATCTGTTGGACTGGTATCCCCAGTCTCGCCATAGACTTCAACGTATCTTTCGGCTAACTTGGTGACTATATCCAATCTCTCAGCCCCATTCTCACCTAAGAAGTTTCGCAAGGGTTTAGACATTTGCATTCGCATCTGATCTACAACCATCAACTCACGCAAACTTTCATACTCCTCTTTAAATCCGGCCAAGGCCATCCACTTAAGAAGGTATGAGTTCAATCTCACACTGTATGATGAAAACAGTTCACCAGGTTCTCGCTTCGCAGTCCGAAACTTCCTTCGGTATGAGTGCGCTGTGATCTCGAATCTCTTCAAGAGAGCCGCTTTCAGAGCCGGGTAATCATTCTGTAGACCCGGTGGCAAGCGTGCATACACCTCATAACCTTCTGCACGGAGTCCCTGGGAGAGTTTTAAACACCATTTCTGTTTGTCTAGTCCCATTGCAATAGCCATGGCTTCATACTTCTCTAAGTATTGGTCTATCCGCTCCTTCTCGGGTTCGAACGGCTGTAAAGGCCATTTCATAGCCTGGTAGTCACGCCTACTGGTTGACTCTGAGCCAGGAGGTACACCTCCTCCCATAGCTCCATCAGTTACACCTGTAGCAGGCACTTGTGCCTCAAGTAGCTTCATTCGATACTCATGGTCACGTTTTTCTTTCGCGGCTTCCAACTCAAGCCGTTTCATCTCAGTATCAGCCGCTATCCTCTTTTCCTCAAGAGCCACTTTACTGGCTTCCAGTTCTCTTTCTGCTCTCCTCCTCTCTCTTTCCTCTTGGCGAAAATTTCTTTCCACCTCTTGCACATAGGATTTCAAAGCATCTCCCTCTAGACCAGACTTACGTCCAGTTTCCTGAACTTTGTCTAAGTCTAACTCTTGGGTAGACATGTTGACTATGATATGTGGGTACTCAAGTATGTGTGGGTGAAGCAATACAATGAATCAATAATCAATAGTACTAACTAATCACCACAACACAAATGTCTGTCAGACAGTTAGGAGATAGGTAGAAGTAGTAGAATCTTATGTAGACTGAAGTAGAGGATAAAGACTAAGTCCCTATCACTATGTGAGAGGTCTACAACACACAGAGATCTTGGAATAATCCCGGACGGGCCCCCACTCTGTATGGAGTGTGACGAGTTCACCTTGGGTAGCGAGAGTGAACCACACCCTAGGTGTCTCTGGCACTCCCGTGTATTCTAGCCCCAGGGGTTGGATGAGCAGATACACCTTTTTCCTCTGTGGTTGATCTCATATTAGTTAATTACGTCTACAAGCCCCTCCAGATTCTAGACCCCCACTAACTACCTACACCTGTGGAACAATGAACACTGAGGCATCGTCCGAGACCACACTCAATCATTATACAAAGAGCAAGTCAACTTACATAAAGTTTATTCTACCCTTGAGAATATAGAACTGAAATGAACATCCTGATAGAAGAATCTATTTACACAAATAGAAGATAGAGTAGAGATAGACTCAGAGATGTAGGTATCTTCATCGAGTTGAGAAGTAGATTGGATGCAGATGTCCCGTCCAGTCGGTCCGCCACTCACCCGGCTTCCTTCCAGTGAGATGACTAGAACCTTGGAGACCACTCTGTCTCCAGAGCGTGGATCCACAACACTAGAGTCACTGCTGAACCACACTTCACTGGACCAACTGCATCTCTATCACTCCCACGGAGTCACTGTTAATACACTTCTCGAACAATACCAGTTGGGAGACAATCCGCCTGGAATTGCTCCAAGTATTAGTCACTTCGATGAACTTAAACACTGACCAAGCTAATGGTCTATCAATCAGAACACAGTCTTACTGCAGAACCGCTATGGTATTGACCAATTTAATGGTCCCTTTTTCACAGCACCGGAACATGAATGGAAAAGTGTCACAGACCAATTCAATGGTCTCCTACAGTCACACTGCTTGTAGAATCAGATATGGCTACTGAAATGTTACTGAGTTCTTGGATAACACAGTTGATAATCTTGATACTGCAACAGTACATTAATAGAATCAGACATCTATTTCACGGCAACAATTCAGGTTGGACTATAATCCCATAGTCCCTTCCACCGGGTTACCTTGACACATGTCACTACTTGGTGAAGTTCTTCTCAAGACCTGCCACTAGAGCTGTCCAAAGAACCATTCAAGTGTCTGAAGATCAGTTACTTCTGCGTTTAGGCAGAACCCCCGTCAAACTAGACGGACCGGTGTTCCCTGTCGTTGAGCATGATTACTCAACATGCTGAACTGTTCATATCAAAACAGAGTGTCGTCTATTTATCAGAACAATCACAAACCAACACTTCTCACACGGGCACCTTCAGGGTGGTTGTATGTCTTGAGGCAACCTTCACTCATGGTGAATCAATATTGGGTACCTGATGTGGTTGAGTCTGGCGTGATAAGTAAAGAACTGAACCCTTCGCTCTGTCACACGAAGTGGTTTCCTGCCAACAACATTATAGTTGACTGGTTCCTCAACAGGCAAACTCCTGAAAAGGAAGAGCGACCGGTGAGAGTATACTGGCCCAAACATAAGTCCACATGCATCCTACCAATACCTACTCAACTCTCAGTCATGCTACTTAGTTATGCATATAACTAAAGCATTATCTCTATATGGAGAGTAGTACAGCATGGGTTCACAAATGTCAGCTGGCCTCACAGAACAGCCCGTCAAACAGAGCAAGAAATCAGAATGACGAGTCTGATCTTTGGTCTCACCTCTCCCTAATCATCTACCAGTCGTCGCTAACGTCAGTAGTGATACAAGGCTGTTATTATAGTTCTAAGTTAATCGAACTAAACATAGGTAAAGAGTCCCTAGACTCGGTCCTAACATCATCAATGTACATTAAGAAACATAAGCTGGATCAATATCCCATCCCTCGGGATATAGGAATAGGACATGATCACATCCACTATGTACACAAGCCTGTTTGCTGGTGGGACCACCTGCCCCTGCCCTAGCAAACTCTTCTTATCAGACTCTGCCTTAGAGTCAAGAAGCCTTCTTGAGAATACATGTTCCCCACATGTTCCAAGGGAAATCTTCCAGTTCTGTCCTCCCCAAGTGGGTTAGCCTTGGCATGGATGGAACTTCATCGTTGGCTTGGCCTACCAACACATACTTTCATAACTTGCGTTTACCTCCCCCATATTCTATATTTCCCCAGTCTCATGCAGCCTCCTAGCATCCTTCCATACTTCCAGCACCTGAGCATTCACTCGCACTAGCGCCAGTACGAAAGAGACAGGATAGCTGAGACAAGATTTCAGAACGCACATTTATATCGCGACGGCACGCAGTGTTATCTCGCGACGACCTATTCGGCGTTCGGACTTACTCCAGGAAGTATCACATGCCATGATCTAATATATATGCACACAATGTCCCATCATATATATATATATATAAATATAGCACCAAAGCAACTTACCTTGACACAGAAATCCGCTGTTCCACACAATGAATTCACTATTAAGTTATTACACCATAGTTACATCATTCCTGGTGGCACAGAACTAAGTTCTTCCTTTACTTAGTAACTAAGCACAATTTTGTCTGAAACTCCACCTACCAACTTACCTGGTTTTCTAACCGTTCTTCGGGCTTCAGCAACTGACTGAACTAATCTAGGTTTCCATCCGGCACAAGTAACTAGGTTTTATTCTAACACAGCAACCTAATAGATGTAACGATTGTCAAAATATGGTACACATATTTGGAACCCAAATCGCCTACAACACAATACGGCGTTTCTAACAGCTGTTTCGCGAGCACACGGTAAACAAACACGATTCGCCATCAACTGCGTTATCGATCGGTTTGCTAATTAGTATGCAAGGACATCCGCATAGGTAATGAGGTTAGAACAATGGCGTGTGGAACACACGTACAAAGTTAAATGATTTAAACAATTATCTACCTGTATGGACAACCAGACCTCCAGACAGCTCCGAACTGTTTCAAGGGCTTCTCATCTTCCTTGATCTAACAGTCAGCCGCATAATGGTTGAGGGGAGACGCACACAAAACGGCTCACATTCGGCCTGCGTCTATTCTGTGGCAACGACAGTAAGTGAATGACTGATTTAGCCACATTCCCGCTTCGTGCCAACTCAATGCGCACTAGAAGCGAGTGCTTCTCGAGAAAAGATACTTTCTCGGGAAAACCGTCATTCCCCGCCTAGAGTTTCTAGATCTCTCTGCACGAGAATTTAGAGCGATACCCAGCATCACGGGTTACTCGAATTTCGGTGTTTCGAGAATATTCTAGATCGTAAGTCCTTCATCGGCTTCCCTCAGTCTATTCTTAGCTGGGAAAGTCCCCGATGACGCGCCAAAATAGTGCGGAATCTTGACGACCCAAGACAGATAATCGCGTTTTGTCACATATGTGTACCGACAACGAGTTAGAGGAGCTAGCAGATATGTACAACAAATGTATAGTGAGTGGTAGCATAAAGCATCAAGGAGGAGTTGTTACACAGCTATCTGATTCCATTGCCGACGCCTGGCTAAGACCACACATCAATTCACGGATATTGTATGACCCCTTGCAAAATACAACAGGCAAGCTGCTGGAAAAGTTAATTGCCAAATAATATCAAGCCAGCTAGAGAGGCAATGTCTTTCCCCACCTACTCTTGGGGGGGGGGGGGGGGTACCTTCCAAGCAGAGAAATTTGGACCAACGCAGCAGTTTTTGCTTTTGATGTGTATGAATGTTTCCATTCAGGGACTAACACATGTGCTGCAACAATGTATCTTGCGGATGCGTACAACAGAATATTGTTGGAATTCTTAATGTTTCAACTTCTTGAACTCAAGATAAGTCCATTCCTTTTTAACTGGATCGCTGCAGCCCTGTTTCTACGGAAAGTAATGTTTAGTTGTGGCAGTTATACTTCTCACCCAACAACAATATATCCTGGTCTGCCGCAGGGATCGCCATTATCTACAGTGCTGTTCCTATACTGTGAGAATCACCGGTGAGCAGATCACATGACTGGGGAGAACAATGTCGAATGCCGACGATGTGTTAGTGTATCATCAGGGTTGGAATAGAGATCCGGTTGCTGTGGAACTACTAACAGAGCTCAATCGCATAAGCACGTAGTGTGTTGAAGCTGGTGCAATGGTCAACCCGATGACGGCAGCAGTGACATGGTTCTCTTTGAACAACCATATTGCCAACACTCCAATGCCAACTGTACATCTGTTCTTAGAGCCTGTAGAAAGAACGCAGGCAAAGAAATATCTGTGAATACGTTTTGATCGAAGCTTTGCTTATACTGAGCACATTTACCAGGTGATAATAAAGGCCAAGCGGGATTTCGCTGCGGGGGATGGAGGCGGCAAACTGCGCAGCGCCATCTATGTCTTCCCTATGAAAGTCTGGTCCTTTCTGATTTTGAGTATGTGATGGCGATCCTGACTCTCAATCATAAACAGTTGGAAAGAATGCAGATGATACCAAACGCAGGTATGCGTATTATACAAGGGCGTACAAGGGATACAGCATGCAGGGCGATGCGCTATCTTCTTGTTTTCCCAACCATGGGGGACAGAATACAAATCTGCCGAGCCCATGCCTACCTTACAACGCAAAACACAACATACACTTCATAGTGAAATTAAGAGGAAAGTCATAGATGGGTCTAGCCGAAGACATTCTTCAACAAATATGTTCACTTCAAGACTTAGAACCTGGCGAGGAGTGGGTATAAGTGACAGCAGAGTACGCCCTTTTCAGTTTGCATCCAACTAGACAGAAAATGTAGATAAGAAAATCCGGCTGCTGTGGAGGCGGAAGTACAGGCTTTGATCTTAGAGAATTCTTTAGAGGGTGATGCTGTCATTTACACAGATGGGTCGGTCGTTCGATGCGTGAGAAGTCCATGGGCCTTTACGGCTCAAGCTGGAGGGAGAATTGTGAACGAAGATTCTAGTGCATTTGCCTTGACCACCAGTAGTCTGACTATGGAAGTCATGACAGTAAGTAAAGCAATTACATGGCTCCAGACATTAGCCTTCACTCGGGATGTTTTCTTAATGACTCAATGAGTATCCTCAGGAAAATAGCAATGGGGTGGGCCCGAAGACAGTGGTTGTTGTCTTTAGAGCGGTCACAGCTGTGAAAGATTAATTTTATTTTCATGCTAGGGAATGCAGGTGTCCAATGGAATGAGCATGCTGATAGGCTTGCAGGTAAGGCTACTGCGGATGCGGACGAGCCATGGGCCAGGCTGATATACTGAATAAGTAAAGTCGCTTGCGAGAACAAAGTGATGACTGTGAATCTATATCCATGGTCAGACTGCGAGAACTGCAAGATAACAGAGGTGTGGTCAAACAAGAACACTATGCAAGAAACCAAAGAAGATTAATAAACCCACACTGAACTGGTGCCGTGAGCCGCTAAACGCTGCTTGATTGACCTAGGAGGGGGTCTAAAGACTTATAGACTGAATAGTTTGTTGTGCAATGAGGCTGATTTGTCGTCTAACTAACTAAGTAACTAACTAACTAACTAACTAACTAACTAACTTACTAACTAACTAACTAACTAACTAACTAACTAACTAACATAATCTATCAGGTTTTTGGTTGTACTGTCCGGGGACTTCCAGATGAAGAGTCTTCTTGGGTGTTGTTTAACAGGTTTGTTGGCAATCATTAACACATTTTCTGGTCAAAATGCAGTTAATTTGTCACCTGCATCATTTCTGTTTTCCAATCTAAATTTTCCTAAAACGTGACTCTCTTTTTCAGCCCTTCCTGTACCTAGATTTGCATTAAAATCTCCCATTATTATTGTTATGTCATGCTGATCAATCTTATATAATGTGTATTGCAGTGTGTTATAAAAGTCTTCAAATTCATCCTCCTCTGCTTTTGATGTAGGTGCATATATCTGTATGCATGTCCTCTGCAGCACGTTGCGATCAATCCCGAGCTAGTTGTCTATGAAATTCCTGCCCGAACGAGAAGACGTTTAAGTCCAAACAACCGGTGTCAGGGACCCAGCCATGTGGGATAAACCCGGTGCAGTGAAGTCGGCGTACTCGCCTGTAAACCCCCCCCCCCCCCCTTTAAGCATGTTATTATAACTCAAACGTGACAGTAAACAAAACAAAATTTACAGGACCTCTTTACAGGCCGTTAAGAACATTGAGCATATAGTGTTATACTTATATTTGTAGACCATTCTAAACTGGTTGATGCGGTTAGTATCTTGCCGGCCGTCTTTACCTCCCAAGACATATCTTGGTACCCATGTTAGGCTGGTTCGACCTGGCTCAGTTTTACAAATCCGCCTACACAGTGACTGATGTTAAATGTCAGTTTAATGTCAATGTCTGGCAGATGTAGTTATGTTGTTTACAAAACATGCTTCAAGTACAGATGTTACCCTATTATGCTAGGAGTCTAGTCACTGTAACCTGCATGTGAATCAATGTCAAAGTTGTTACTTTCTTGTCACAGCTGCATTGGTTGTAGTGGCGTTAGTTGTAGTAAATTGTGTTGATTGTATATACAATGTGACCGAATGTTATGCGAATGCCAATGACACAGTTTAACATGCATGATTGGTAGATATATGCCTCTAATAATACCGGAGAGTTTGAGAAATGTCACCATGATCTCGCCACCTGTGGAACTGACTGCACCTCCCCGTGTGGTAAATATTTGTAACGATACATGCCATTTGCAGGGCGTTGTTATCTACCTCGGGTTTTTTTTTACGCAATTTTACGATCAGCTCGCTCTTAAACGTCTGGTGCGCAGATGACGGAGTAACTATTCAATGGAAAACTACTAAACATAAATTTGTCAAGAAGGTCAAGATGTGCATGATCAAAGTGTATTGCAAAGGACATGTACACAATTTAATTTAAGTTTGCCATTATTTTCTGAACGAGATGTCAGCATATCAGTTCAACTGACCACCCTAGGGGATTGAGAAATTGGCCATGTTATGTGTGGCAAACGGAGTTCTGGGGTACTGAGTATTCATGGAGATAAGTGAAAACACCTAAAGTGTTTTCCGAAGCGACACAACAAGCGACTAACGACGACAACTGCTAAATTTCGACATACTTCAAATAGAAAGGAGATGTTTGCAACTTGGAATGTTACAGGTCTAGGATATAAGGAACCAGCTCTCGTAGAGTCCATAAAACAATCAAATATTCAATTATTAGGACTCGCAGACACTAGGAAGAAGGGGCAGAACACGAAAAGAACACACGAAGGTTACGTTATTATATGGAGTGGCGTCGATCAGCGAGCTACAGCTAAAAATGGAGTGGGTTTTTTGTTGCATCCAGACAAAGCGAAAGCCATTATCAACATTAAATTTATATCAGAAAGGATAATACTAGTACAGATCAAAGAAGGAAATAGAACAACAACTTTTATACAACCATACGCCCCATGTAATGACACTTACAGCGAAGACAAAGACGAATATTTTGATAAACTTGCAGACACGTTAAATAATGTCAAGGAGACAGATGAACTAGTTGTGATGGGTGATTTTAACGGACGAATAGGCACACGAAGAACACCGTGGGAGGATTGCATGGGGCCATTCAGCGACACAGAGACTGATTGTAACAGCAATGGTCAACATCTACTCAACATATGCTCAGAACATGGACTAATAATAGCAAATAGTTTTTTTCAACATCGTCGTAGCCACACCAAAACCTGGTATAAATGGAATGACATAGACCAAGCATCTCAAATTGACTTTATTCTAATTAGGAAATCAGACAGAAGGCTACTATTAGATTCAAGAGCACTCCCAAATACAGATGTTTATACTGATCACAAACCAGTCATAATGCTTGCTTGCTTGCTTGTGTTCGTTGGCTTGAGCTCCAACGCAAAGTCCTGTATGTCGGATGAAGGCATCCTGTTGTCCAACATCAGTGTGATGTCATACAGGACCTGAAGTTTGCGTGAGTATCCGTTGTCCCATGTCTGGCTTATTGGTGTGCAGACTGGTGGTTCCTCGCCATACAGGCAGACACTCTCCGACTTCGGAGGAATCGGCGATCCTATTGACTTCAGCCAGGACCCCGAAGGGACCTGTTGCCCAGGACGCTCGACGAGGACGCGTCAATAGGTCTTGGCCAGTATATAACCCGGCCCTGGTGCCTTGGAAACACCTCTGCGTCCCTAAAACCAGTCATAATAAAAAAGATTTCATCATACAGGAAAATAAGAAACAAAAAGGTAACAACACATGTCATCAATTATAGGAGGCTGCAGGAAAATACTGTTAAAGACGAATTCAGTCAAGAAATCCAAAACCTATATAAGAACATCCCTGATGACCACTCAAGCGTAGATAAGGAATGGACATGTTTCAAGGCTGCCATGCTCGACACACTGAAAAATAAATGTGGAATAAAGAAAGTAGGGCAGGACAAAAGATTAAGAACAGCTAGGTGGAACAACGAAGTTAAAGATAGCATATGCAAAAAGAAGGTAGCATTCAAACAGTGGATCACAACTAAATCTGAACAGGACTATATTACTTATAGAATAGCACGACGTAATGCCAAACGAACAATTAGAGCATCTAGATATGAATCCTGGAGAATATATGGTGAACAGATGGCGACCCTTAGCAAAGATTGCCCAAGAGAATTTTATAAATGCGTCACCACAATGAGAAACAGAGATGCATGTTACAACCCAAACACCTTCATAAACAGAAAAAGAGGTATACCAATATTTAATCCACAACAAAGACTAGCAAGGTGGGTAGAATACTTTCAAGAACTACTTAACCCCACACATAACATAGAAAACCTCACTTGTGTGCCTAAATGCCAGGGGCAGCAAGAACCAAATTTCATACCTGCAGAAGTCAAAGCAGTTATACAGAAAAGTCCTAAAAACAAATCACCAGGTCCAGATGGAATAACCACAGAAGCTATTCAGGCCTGTGGGGAAACAGGAGTTAAATGGCTAACAAGACTTTTTAATATAGCATGGGAAGAAAGAAAAGTCCCAGATGAATGGCAACAGGCAAGATAGTACCAATATGGAAAAAGAAAGGCAATATGAGAGAGTGCGAAACATACAGAGGTACATCACTCCTGAGTCAAATAGGGAAAATGTATGCAAAACTTTTGGAACAAAGAGCTAGACCAATAGTTGAACAACAGTTAAGCAAAGCACAATTCGGTTTTCGGAAAGGTAAATGTTGCACTGATGCATTATTTACACTTAGACAAATTTGTGAAAAAACTATCGAATATAGTGACCAGCAGAATATTCTTTTTGTAGATCGGGAAAAGGCTTTCGATAGAGTAGACGGATACAAATTATGGACCATCCTTGAAGACTATGGGATAGAAGGGCAACTGCTAGAAAACATCATAGCCATGTTCCACTCGAGCCAAAGTGCAGTAAGAACACAAGAAGGTATATCAGATATGTTCACAGTCAATACAGGAGTGAGGCAGGGATGTGTGCTCTCTCCCCTGCTATTCAATATCTACATGGACAGAATTTCCAAAGAAGCAAGTCTCGACAGAACAGATTCAGAAAATTTAGAACTCTTTACTCCAGATGAAACAACTGACCCACAGGGAATAAATGAATTTCTATTTGCAGACGATCAGTGCCTGTTTTACAGCGATGAGGGCAGACTACAAAATCATATTACTAATCTGAGTTCAACCTGCAGCAGATACAATATGAGTATAAACACAGCCCAAACCGAAGTAATACGAGTTAGCAGATCGCCGGGCCCACTAAGTATACAGATAAATAACACACCTCTGAAACAAGTTAAAGAATTCAAATACCTTGGAAGTATGATCACAGAAGATGGCAGATTGGACAGAGAAATCGAAATCAGATGTCAAAAAGCTAGTGCACTTACATATCAACTATCACCCTTACTGAAACATCCAAACATACCCATGTCCGCAAAACGACAGATAATAAACAGCATATTCACACCAACCCTATGCTACCAATCTCAAACCTGGACTTTATCCAAATTACACCTTCGCAAAATCAACACCTGCGAAATGAGATGCCTGAGGAGAGCTGCCAACTTAACAATCCGAGACAGAGTAAGAAATGCTACTATCAGACAGACTGTGGGATCAACACCTTGTGCCACATTTATTGAAAGACAGAAGATCAAGTGGTTTGGCCATGTCGTTAGAATGCAACATCAGCAACTACCATCACTGGCCTTACATCAAAGATCATCTGCGACGAGACCACGAGGACGTCCAAGAAGAAAATGGATTGACGACATCAGAGACATTGTTCAACCACACGGAATGACAATATCCAGTGCCGCCCACCTGGCGCTGGAATGCAAATTATTCCTCCCCACGACGCTTGACGGCAGAAGTGGAAGATGATGATGATGATGATGATGATGATGACCTAAAGTGTTCGTTGCTTTTATTGACAGCTGAAACCCTTAAAGTGTTCTTTGGTTTTAATGTCAGCTAAACAGAGCAGGCTATACCCACTTATGATAGTAACTTCAAAGGTTGCACAAGGCTGAGGACATACTTTTGATTACTCAACCTATCTACCACATTATGCATCTTAGAAACTTAACATAACAGTGTGTGTGTGAGTGAGAGAGACGGTGAGACAGTGATAATATTTCAAGTGATAGATGAACAGCTACGAGAGAAGCTGGGGTTGACACACCCACAGTATGTCAAATTCCAATTCCAATTTTCAAAACAAAAATTTCCAATTTCGGCCTCGTTCAACCTGCTTCCTCAGCTGTGGTTATTGTTGAGGTCCGTGGTTTTTGTGGGTTCATTCACCCTAATTCTTGTCTTGTGAGTCCAATTCCAATTCCAATTTTCAAAACCAAACATTCCAAATTCGACCTCGTCTAACCTGCTTCATCAGCTGTGTTTATTGTTGAGGTACGTGGTTTTTGTGGGTTTATTAGCCCTAATTCTTGTCTTGTGAGTCCTATCTCGGACTGGTTATGTAGCGTTTGTGTCTGTGACGTCAGCAGTGGTCGGCGGCTATCCTTTGTGCTCGTCTGTTTTTGTGGTTTTTTTTGTTTGTGTAGGCTCCTGGCTCGTCTGGCTTGACTGGCTGCAGTCCTTATAAGGACTTTTCGTATTCCCACTTCAGCTGGAGGATCGGTAGGCGGCTGTCCTTTGTGCATTTTTCCTCTTGTTTTCTTTGTTGGTGCAGGCTTCTGGCTTGACTGGTTGCAGTCCTTAAAAGGACTTTTTATTTGGTCTTTTTGTCTCCTTTATTGTGTATTTTCTGTAGGAGCTTATCGACGTTTTCATTTTCCTCCTTGTGCCTGTTTTCACTGTTGCGTTTGCGCTACTGCTGCCTAAAGTTTTCTTCCTCCGTGGTCAGCCATGGGACGATTTTACCGTCATCTATATAGTACTCGAAGTCGTTCTCACAGTCGTAGTGTAAGACTGGGTATACCATCGGTTTCCCCCGGAGTTTCTTTGGCTTTTTCTTTTCTTTTTCTTCCCAGCGCCTTCTGAATTCCTCGCGCTTGAGTTTCTCCTTGTCGACTGGGTATTCTGTGCCTCCTTCAGAGATCCGACTGTATAGTAGTTCCCTCTTGGGCGTTGTGGTTGGGCAGCTGGCTTCAGCTTGCGGTTCCGGCTCGGTCTCTTGATTTTCTTCTTGCGGTTTCTCTGTGAGTTCTTGTGTGGCTTCTGTTGGTTTGTTTTTAAAGAGTTCCATTTCAGCTCTATGCAATCCTCTTTCGGTCTTGGTCATTTGTAGGATTTCTTCGTTCTCCTTCTTCATCTCAGCCATGCACAGAATCTGTTGTTTGATGTTGAGCTGGATTTCTTTCATGTCGGCCAGCAGCTTCTCATTATCGCTGGTCGGAGTCGTCGTCAGCAGTGCCTCGACTTGTTTCTTCAACTCGTCTATCTGCTTTTGAAGTTAATCTCTTTCCGCTTGTGCTATACCCGTGGCTGTCTCGCCCCTCTGCATTGCTTCCTTGAATGGTGTCTTTGTGATGATGGCGATCTTGAAGACGTCTCTGTGTCTCTGCAGGTACGGGCATCCCAGGTATCTTGCTCCATGTTTGCCCAGGCAGTTGGCGCACTTTCTTGTGTCGTCGTGTGTGTGGCCCTTCGCACTGCGAGCGGTAACAAGTCAAGTCGCATTATTCTGTCAAGAAGCCTGATACGCGGGAAAATGTCAATTGGAAAGTCCAACAATAAGAAACACGCTGTTGCCAAGATGTGCAGCGTGGGAGCCGACAACAAGAAGAAGAACGTTGAGAGCCCACCTGCTAGCTGCAACAAAGAACCTGATACTACAGCTATTACTGAAGCTACTACGAGGGAGAAGATCGACAGCCCAACATAGTCAAGAACCAAGACATCAGAGAAGAAGGAGGAGAAAGACACCAGAGTCGGAAACACCGACTCAAAAACAGTCCGATGGGTTGTCAAGCGGATTCCTGTGGAGCTGACAAATGAAGAAATCTTGAAGCAGCTACGTGAAGAGAATCTTCACATCCGATTCTTGAAGGCGGAGCGGCTCTTCACCTACTCCAAGACACCTACAACTTTGGCAGTGGTGACATCGGAGGGCAGCGAGATGCCTACCACAGTATCATTCAACAAGAGAATGCAGCAACTAGAGAGATTCATACCAAGAATCACGCAATGTTCCAGATGTCAGAAGGCCGGCCACAGTAGAGCTACGTGTCGCAGTAAGACGGAAATATGCCGATACTGCGCCGATCACCACGCCTTCAAGGTATATCATGGTTACTCGATCATACGTCATACACCTCACCCACTCGGACTCCAGCTAACTCGAACAAGAGTGAACACAGAGACTGTTATAAGTTTCCTACGTATAATCTACACAATCACATTATCAAATATACAATCACTTATTCGACAGTCACATCACGTTGCACTACATCACAATCTAAAAGCGTGGCTCAATGTAGAGCCATAACGCTGTATACTTTTCACCATGTCCACACAGGACGATGGATCAACGCAGACTAACTTGTCCCGAGCTCACTTGCTATCCACAACACAGAATGGTATAGAAAACCTAATAACCTCAACCCAATTGAATAGTGAAAATCACAACTTATATCTTAACATAGCAAAAACAAAGATAATGCATACAGATAAAACTATTCTGGAGAAAGAAATATATGCTAATTAGGAAAAATTGGAGGTGGTGGAAAATTTCGAATATCTTTGGTCATTGATTACCAAAAAGGGTGTCACAATGAAAGAAAGTAAGAGGTGAATATCTATTGCTCTTCAAAGACTAAAACAAATGAATAAATTGTGGAGTGGGACGGATAGAACTATAAAAAACAGTTTTAAGAGCCAGCATCTTTCCCATTGCAACATACTCCTGTGAGACCTGGGCACTTACTAAGCAAGATGAACAGCGCATAAATGACTAAGAGTATAAACGTTATAGACGAGTTCTAAGAATCTATATATATAACAGAGAATGTTTGTGTCTTTGTTTGTGTCTCTGTGTGTCCTTTTTGCGTTCCCGAACGGTCCATCCGATTGAGATGACATTTTCTACAGATGTTCTTCTCATTCCCGCGCAGCCAACTGGCATAGTTTGTTAGTTTAAAAACACTTATTAAAAACACTATTTTACTAATAAAATGACATTAAATGGAAAGACGTTTAATTAAGGGAACTTAACAAACGTAACTTAACAAAAAAATAACAACAAACAACAGTAGGAACAATTTATAAAGAGGATGGGGTACGCGTGACAACAGACAAGGAGAAAGGGCAGGCGTTTCTCCAGAGATTTTTAGAGCAGACCAATCACAGTGATGCGGATACCAGGGATGCAGTTAGAGTGGAATTATCTGGCACAATAGAGAATATGCCTTACGAAGATATCATATTGTTTGAAGATGTTAAACATATTTTGCAAAAGGCAAAAGACACGGCACCAGGGCCTGATGGTGTCAGGTATGGCCACATGAAGGCTTTGAGCGATGTGGACCTGAAGGAGATGGCCGGCTGCTTTAATCAGAGCATTAGGACAGCGTCAGTACCGCAGGATTGGCTGCATAGCTATCTCATCCCTCTCCCAAAACCATACAAGGATCATTCAAAGCTTGGCGGCTTTAGAATCATCACCCTTCAAAATACATTTGGGAAGGTTTTAGAGAAGATGGTCGCTGTTAAGCTGCAGGATTTTTTGGAAAGGGGAAGCTTCTTCCAAGAGGCCTGGGGAGCTACAGGCCAGGAAAAGATACCTTGTCGAATGCGGCCACCTTTGCCTTTGACGTTTATGAGGGGTTCCAGAGTAGACAGGAAACGATGGCGGCAGCGCTTGATCTCGAGGATGCGTACAATAGAGTTCGCTATGATATTTTTATGACCGCACTGATGGAGAAGGGGGTCAATCCCTGGTTAGTGAACTGGATAGCGGCCGTCCTGCATTCTCGTCAGGTTGCTCTCCGTCTGGGTGCATGGACCTCAGAGCCACATATTTTAACCCCGGGGCTGCCACAGGGATCTGCAATCTCACCGGTGCTCTTTAATGTGTATACGAGCAAGATTGCATACCTAGAAGCACCAGGGGTTGGAAGGATTCTAATATTTGCAGATGATATTCTTGCATACAGGCAGGGGAGAAATAGGGATTAAACAGCTCAGGAGCTACAGGTGACAGTAGACAAAGTGATTGACTGGTGTACTGAAATGAGTGCTGTCATCAACCCGGAAAAGGCGGCTGTGTTGTGGTGTTCTCTGGACAACAGGATTGTGAGAGATGATGCCCCAAGCCTCACGATAGATGGTAGAAGCGTCAACGGAGAGAACAAACTGAAGTATCTGGGAATCACATTTGACAGGAGTCTGTCCTTCAAGGACCATGTGGAGACGGTTGTGACAAGATCTCAAAAGGGACTCAATGCACTTAAAATTATGGCTGCAATGGACACAGAGCAGAGAATGCTCTTCACACTATACCAGCACTTGATCCTCTCAGTGATTGATTATGGACTAGGACTGCTCACTGTCTCAAAGAGTCAGCTGGTGAAAATTAGAGCGCATACAGAATGAAGCTATGCGGGTCATTCTGGGATGCACCAGAGACACTCCAGTAGTGTGTATGCGTTACATCCTTGGTCTGCCTACTGTTGCTGGTAGGCACAAGGTGATGCAAGCGAAGGCATACCTCAGAGTAGCTGCAGACACAGATCACCCGTTGCATGAGGCGCTGGACGTAGTTAAGGGTCAGAGACTGATAAGAGGGAAATCATGGATGGCTCAGGCGGAGGATACGATCAGATAGGTATGCCCCTTGGAGAACATTAGGCGAGGAGAGGAGTGGGTCAGAGTGCCAGCCGTGCAGTCAGACTTGTGCAGAGTTATAATCACATTGAGCCGGGAGTGCAGGGAGTGGCCAGCAGGGGCCACGGAAGTGGAAATTCAGCAATTAATTCAGGAAAATTCTCGCCCGGGTGATGTGATTATCTACACAGATGGGTCGGTGTTGAGAGGTAGGAGAAGTGCTTGGGGGTTCTTGGCAAAAACTAATGGTCGGCGTTTGGTGCAGGAGAGCCTGGCGTATGATGACACTACATCTAGCTTAAGAATGGAGGTGGAGGCGGTCAGTGCAGCTTTCCGCTGGATAGAAAACACGATACATACACATATTGTGATTGTAACTGACTCAGAAAGCATGCTGAGAAGGGTGAGAACAGGCAAGCTTCGTGCAGAGTGGCTTGCTTCGCTTCGGAGGTCACAGGTAGCAAGCATCACCTGGATCTTTTCTCCTGGGCATGCCGGTGTGCGGGGAAATGAACAGGCGGACAGATTGGCTGGCTCGGCAGAACTTGGTGGAGTATTGATGCATGACAAGGCAGATGTGGTTGCGGCCTTGTGGGAGCACGTGTACGCCTCGGAGGAGCAAATGGATCACCATAGTCTGGTTAGAATGAGGCAGCGAGGAGTGACGAGAGGATCTGGCCGACGCTCGACGCTCAGAGGAAAGGCGAGACGGACATATAATCAGATTGCTACTGGAACTATTAATGTTGGAACTCTTCGCTGGTTGCTGAGGATGGAGACGGAGCGCTTATGGGAATGTCCCGAATGCTGTGATGTCGGTTCCTAGATCAATCAATCAATCAATCAAACAACAAATGTTATTTCAAGGGACATTACTTTTAGTAACATTACTTTATTATGTAATTTAAATAATTGTTGTATATTTCTTAATACATATAATAAAATTTTTAAAGAAGTTATTTACAGTCATATATGTTATAATGTAATGATAAAACTTTTAAGGCATTTTCAAAGTTTTCATAAAAAATAATGCATCTATTTTAAATACGTGAAAATTTTCTAACTCATCTTTTTATGTTTCAAGAAGTTATCTACACAAGGTGATAAAAAAAAGTTTTCATTAAAAATAATGGATTTATTTTAGATACGTGAAAATTTTATTTCTGTACTATTTTTTAATTACGCCGCAGTCAACCCAGCATATCTTGGATATCCATCACACTTTGGCGTTTACAGATACGAAGGATTTGTTTTTCCTTTCGCTTGGCCGGGAGAAGGTCAGTACAAAAGTCACACTGGCATACATGAATATGCTTAATTTTTACTTTAAAAAGACATTGTTTTTGTATACAATTAACGTTTATATTTTTAAATAAGGTGCAACAATAGTTGGCTGCGTGTGCGGTCAACATCAGGTTTTCCCAACATTTCATTCAATGTTGTGGGTGTGAAAGACAACACATGGTGTGTGGAAGTACATTCTTACGTTTTTTTTTTTTTTGGTTCATACTTTATGCATACTATGTAAATATGTCATTTGACGTTCAAACGCCCTGTTAAACAGACCTACACAAATACCATGCACGCAGCACGCGTGTTAAAATACTAAAAGGACCTTGTTTTTGTATACAATTAGCGTTTATATTTTTTTTTAAAGGTGCAACAATAGTTGGCCGCGTGTGCGGTCAACATCAGGTTTTCCAAAAATTTCATTCAATGTTGTGGGTGTGAAAGAGAAGATAGATAGATAGATAGATAGATAGATAGATAGATAGATAGATAGATAGATAGATAGATAGATAGATAGATAGATAGATAGATAGATAGATAGATAGATAGATAGATAGATAGATAGATAGATAGATAGATAGATAGATATATAGATTGATTGATAGATAGACAGATAGATAGATAGATAGGTAGATAGATAGATAGATAGATAGATAGATAGATAGATAGATAGATAGATAGATAGATAGATAGATAGATAGATAGATAGATTAGATGGGTGGATGGATGGATGGATGGACGGATGGACGGACGGACGCACGGACGGACGGACAGACAGACAGATAGATAGATAGATAGATAGATAGATAGATAGATAGATAGATAGATAGATAGATAGATAGATAGATAGATAGATAGATAGATAGATAGATAGATAGATAGATAGACAGACAGATAGATAGATAGATAGATAGATAGATAGATAGATAGATAGATAGATAGATAGATAGATAGATAGATAGATAGATAGATAGATAGATACCCGCTAGGGGCTGGGCGAAGCCGGGCTGGGTCAGCTAGTATCTTATATAAAGAAAAGAACAAATGCGTCCATACTTCAAGATCTGACTATTGAAGAGGGTTTGCTATGAAGGACGATTAAACAAAGAACATTGAAATATTCTGGTCACTTGAGACGTCACGAAAGTTTGAAGAGAACAGTAATGGAGGAGTATATGTCTGTGGAGAGAGGAAGACGAAGGCCAAAGAGAATAGGGTGCAGGATGTGGCGGATGATGTCCAGATTGGTGTATCGGACGCGTGACATCTCGCTTATGATCGAGAGGTTTTCCGGAAGGTTGCGATGGGAGCGAGATTCTGCAAACGACATATATATATATATGTGTGTGTGTGTGTGTGTGTGTGTGTGTGTGTGTGTGAGTGTGTGTGTCTGTCTGTGTGTGTGTGTGTGTGTGTGTGTGTGTTTGTGTGTGTGTGTGTGTGTGTGTGTGGCACCTTGCAGTCTTAACAGACTCAAGTATGTGAGTTGGAATGTGGCCATTATTCCATCACAATGCCTGGGCAGAGCTTCAGAGAAACATGTGGTGCACGACATGTTCCCTCTCTCGGCCTAGTTCTTGTGTATTCCAGAGGAATGGGTAACCAATACGTCTGGCACAAGGTAGGCTGCAGACGCTGGCGGCACAGCGTCAAAAACCTCCAGGACCTCGCACCACGAGCAGGTGGCGAGTGATGGCCAGACCCTGACACCCATGGGACCCAGCTTAGAGGCGTTCAGCCAAGTCCCACAGGTGAGAGCCTCGTACGTGCCCGGACGATAAGGGCGCGCACATCTGTCAAACACAAGTGTCCGGACCTGTGTAATGCGTGCACTATCGTCAGACTCTCCTCCTGACTTAGCGGACCCCGCGACCAGCGGGAAAAGGCCCGCCAGAGCTACCGCAGGAGACATTGCTTGTCTATTGCGAGCAATGTCTCCTATCCTTCCACTGTGCGGCTCTCGCGAACAGCGAGAATAGGCCCGCAGGAGATTATGCTCGTCTGCTGCGAACAAATCTCTACCGAGTGACTGAATAAGTAAAGAAACGATAAAAGTAGAGGTATCTCAATTGCGCTTGCGCTCCCACCTAAGCTACACCCTTCAGGTGTCTTCACAAAGTCATATATATATATATATATATATATATATATATATATATATATATATATATATATATATATATATATATATATATATATATATATATATATATATATATATATATAAACAGAGTGTATGTGACTTTGTGTGTTTGTGGGTAGCTTTGTATTGGATGCGTTCGATAACGGTACATCCGATTGAGATGAAATTTTCTAAACGTCTTCCTTTCATTCCTGTGCAACCGACTATAATAGTTTCTTAGTGTAAAATCTTCTACTTATTTAATAACATTTACTTTTTCATTTTTCATTATATAATGTCTATATAGCAGGGGGACTTCACTCTAGAAAAGTTATTTCAAGGGGCATAACTTTTAATAACATTTCTATATGCTTTATAGTCATATTGTTGGACTTACTTGCATTATTGTTAAACTCTTTGTCTATAGTTATTTTCAGGCGTATGAGTTATAATAAATAATGATATAATCTTTAAGGCATTTTCAAAGTTTTCATAAAAAATAATGCATAATGCATAACAATGTAACCCATCTTTTTCTGCTTACAGAAGTTATCAACTGTCATATCGGTGATTAAAAACAGTTTTCATTAAAAATAATGGATGGTGTGTGGAAGGACATTCTTTTAAGTTACTGTGCGCCATGAGCTGGGCGAAACCACGCCGGGTCAGATAGATAGACAGACAGACAGATAGTCGGGAACGGGAGCTTATCTGATTACTTATATGAATTAAATGACATGCTCCACACCAGGGACTGGGTAAAGCCAGGCCGGCTCAGACAGACAGACAGATAGTCGGGAACGGGAGCTTATATGACTACTATATGAATTAAATGAGATGCTCCCCACCAGGGACTGGGTGAAGCCGGGCCGGGTCAGATAGACAGACAGACAGACAGACAGATAGTCGGGAACGCTAGCTTATATGTCTACGTATATGAATTAAATGAGATGCCCGCCACCAGGGAATGGGTGAAGCCGGGCCGGGTCAGCCAGACAGACAGACAGACAGACAGACAGACAGACAAACAAGCAGACAAACAGACTGATAGATAGATAGATCCCCTCCAGGGCCTGGGCGAAGCCGGGCCGGGTCAGCTAGTATATATATATAAAACAGAGTGTATGTGGCTTTGTGGTCAGCTATGTATTGGATGTGTTCGATAACGGTACATCCGATTGAGATGAAATTGTCTACACGTCTTCCTTTCATTCCTGTGCAACTGACTGTAATAGTTTGTTAGTGTAAAATCTTCTACTTATTTAATAACATTTACTTTTTCATTTTTCATTATATAATTTCTATATAGCAGGGGGACTTCACTCTAGAAAAGTTATTTCAAGGGGCATAACTTTTATTAACATTTCTATATATGTCAAAGACTCGACCGCATCCCCTCCGCCAGGAAGAGCAGTCAATCTTGAAGAGGCCAGGAGGTGATACGGTGCCCGAGGTAACGGCAGGGGAGATGAGGTAATGGGAGATGGTTATCCATTCCCTCATGAGACACGCAGGCGTTGTTCAGAGAGTTAGCACTCTAATCACGATAGCATCACGCCTCGTGGTAGCCACGGAGAAGTTGAGTATCCACTCAACATACCACGTCTGCGATCAGCGTGCCATGTGAGGCAACACGCACTAAGGTCAAGGTCGATCCGCGTGGTGTGTGACGACGGGATGAAAGAACGTCAGACGGGAGGACAGGACTTGTAGTGTGCACCTCGTTAGAGTAGCGATAGGGGTTTTGTGTTTAACTAAATAGATAGAGAGTTAGCATAGGCATTAGCAACTAGTGATAGATAATTTCTGTGGCTTTATGTTGTGTGTTTACTAGCGACTGTTACCTGCTTGTAGCGAGCCAACGGCAATAAAATGTACCATTTGTTTTCCTCGCACACGACTTGCAAGTTCTCTTGTTTGGTGTGGGAGAAGTATCCGATAGTGCCTGTCAGTTGAGTTGTTGACAGGCAAGGATAATTGTGGTGTCAGAAGTGGTGCTTGAACGAAAGTTCAAGCTAATCCACTCAGCCACGGCTCTGGACTAGGATCTAATTTGTGTCAGTGACGGTAATCTGTGCAGACGAGAGCAATTTGCGGGCTAGAAAATGTGCCTATCGTGACGAAATAGATTGTTTAATTGTGCTTATGAAATGTTTATTTAGTGAAATCATGTATTCTTCAAAGCTGTAAGTAGTAATATTCTTATTTTCTCATATTTATTTATGTATTTACCAATTTATTTATGAATAAGCACCAAACATGATTCATGGCGGAGCGATACACAGCCAGCCGACAATATCGATTTTTGAAAACTAAAAATAGCGCTGCGCCTCTGACGTAGAATGATTGACAAACAGTTGTCCTAGGTCATTTGCATACAGCAATCGAGTGTTTACAAAATCGCCAAGCGGCTGCTCGCCTGAATCTGTGCCTTATATTATTTATTATTTGTTTATTTGAATTATTAAATGAATATATTTATTTATTTAAACATTATGATGTTATTTGTATTTAGTTAAAAGCAGTTATTCATATTTTTGGTCCTACTTTCTCTTTGTTTACCGTCACGATGGAACTATTTTTGGCCAAGCAGATGAGACTTGGCTGCACAACACTTACAGAAATTAACTAGGTTAGTAACAGAAAGCAAATACTGTTAGAACGAAGACAGGACATTGACATTAAATTTAATTAATACATATTCTGGTTGTTCGTGAGTCTGTCATTGTCAAAGTCATTGTCCTTAGTTGTCGGGTAAATCATATCGTGCAGTAGTAGTAAGTACTGCTGCCCTGCATATCAGAGGGCGAACAACAGCTGAGTACGTATACCGGTGTACCAAATAAAGTGTCCTGATTACGAAACGTGCCTCCATCCCAAAGTACCAAACAAGGTGATCTGTGTCAACGGAGTTCCGTTCCCTGATTCTCGGGAACATTAAGTTGAGTATACCTATATTTTTGGCATGCATTGTGATTAATAGTGCATCTCTTTTTCAGCTTGTGATACAATAGCATATTTTTGTGCTCTGATTTTCCAACATAGAAATTTTGTTCAGCATAGAAACTGAAAATACAATTCATAGTCCTCAAGGAGGAACAAATATAGAACATCATAGATAAATATTTGAATAAACAAACCATTGTAAGTCAACGCAAGCTAATTACTACAACAGCATGGCAACATTAGAGGACTTTATAAAAGCTGGTAAGCAATTACAATATACAGGTAAAGAGCTAGAAGAATATGCTGATAAGAGATTTAAAGAAATAAAGGATGCTGAGAGAGACGAACGTGCACGAGAGAGACAACAACAAAAGGAAAAAGAAGAACAAGATAGACAACATCAGAAAGAACTAGCTGAAATAAATAAACAAAAAGAATTGGACATCAAGCTAAAACAGTTGGAACATGATAAGGAGATTAAGCTAAAGCAATTAGATCAGGAGAAAGAATTAAAACAAAGAGAATTAGAGCTAAAGGAAAAACAAATACAAGTAGAATCAGAGACACAAATAAAGATGAAAGAAATGGATGTAGACCCACACGCAGAGATCTCTGCCACTAAATTAAGAAGTCAACAAGAGGAAAATAAGTTCAATAAATACAAAAATATTATCAAACCATATTGTAAAGAGGATTCCATATCAGCCTGGACAGAGAATGTAGAGTATCAATTCAAATATCACCAAGTTCCAATAGAGATGTGGGCTATGATTTATATGAAAAATCTGAGTGGTGAGCCCCTTAAAGTGATAGAATCTATACCAACTGAGCTTAGATCTAACTATCAATACATCCATGATAGGATTATGCAGCACTTTTTACTTGATGCCCCTGGGTATCAGGTTCAGTTCTCAAATCTAAAACCTAAACCTAGTGAAACATTTATTGATTATGTTTCAAATGTGCAGAGTGTACTAAACAGGTGGCTTAACGCAGCTAACATAGGAAAAGACTTTGATAGATTAAAAAATTTAATAGCTATGGATAAAGTTATATCCACTATACCATCTCCTTTTGCTAAATTTTTGCAGCAGTCAGACATTGAGAACATCGAGCAGTTTGAGAAAAAAGGCTCAGCATATTTTTCTTCTAACAGAGATATTTTTAAGACTTCAAATGACTCTGAAATAGGTTCCTTTGTGAAAGACCAACCAAAAAACTATCAGAGTAACAGAAAACCTTTTCAGAAATATGACAAGAAAGACAGAAAAGTGTCCAAATGTATGTACTGTCAACTTATGCATGACACTTATTCTATGTGCGACAAATCGCCGAATTATCCGGCGCATCTTGAAAATGTTATTAAGAAGCAACAAAGTAAAAGATCTGCATACAGGCGTGCAATCAAATGTTTTTTTTTTGTTCCAGCTATGGCCATTATTCTAATAAGTGCCTTGGCCGCCAACGTATGAAAGCTAACAATGCTATTTTGATTGACACCTCTTCAGATAGTGGTAGTGAGACTGAGTGTGAAGTTGAAAATGTATTACCTTTCAAGGAGTCTGAAGATGTCTGTTGTGTGAACGATGTGTTAAGCTTTGACAATTGTGACCAATGTTACCATTTTCATGCGGACGGAAAATTAGAATGTGGACATACAGTACCATGCTCAACTGAGAGTGTAAATGCAGCAATAGCCTCCAGAGGCAAGTTAGTGTTCCACAATGCAATGGTCAACGACAAACCATGCCAATGTCTGCTGGACAGCGGCAGTACCCTTATTGGTCTTAGAAAGGATCTAGTGAGTCCAAGGGGATTATACAGGCGACTCTGTCAAATGCCGAACCTTTTCGGGTAACATTGAAATTTACCCTTTGGCCAAAGCCCGTATTAACACTCCTTTCCTTGCGGGTACCTTTACTTGTGCAATACTTGACAACCCTTGTACTGATTTAATTTTGGGTTCCTTACCCCAACTGATACATTGTACTAGTGATGAAATAGTTGCATGGGAGAAATTAAATGCAGCTAATGCAACTACTAGAGCAGACACTGTAAAACATAAGGACACACTACAAGACGAGATACTACTGTTGCTATCTCCAACTGGCACAGAGAATACCAACAGACAGAAATTTATAGAACAGCAGACAGCTGATCCTAGTGTGTCTCCATATTTAAAATTAATGAAAGAAAGATCTAAAGTGACCAAAAATGCCTCATGGTTCCTTAAGCCTAATAATGGCTTTCTTACGAGACATTTTACATCTGAGAACCATGAGAATCTGCAAACGGTGCAACCTGTACAACACCGCTTAACTGTGCAAAAACCTGCACAGGAGTCACCGCTTGCTGGTCACCTGGCAAAAGACAAAACCAGGCCTAGATTCCAGGCTCATGTTCATTGGCCAGAGGTTTGGAATGAGATTAAATTATTTTGTCGTAATGTATTTTCTTGTAATGTCTGTAAACAATTAGTACATAAGTTTAAGGGTAGACATCCTACAGCTGAAGTACTACCTTCTACTCTGACTTCTAGACCTGTAAGAGGGAGGGTCAAATTTACCAATACACAAACAAGGGTGCTTGAACAATCGATGGTAAACCAGATCAAAACATGCGTCGGTTACTTCCAGACAAGCAAAATGGCAAGGACCATTCAAGGTGTTACGTGACATTTCCAATGTTGACTATGGAATATCGATAAACAGACACTTAAAGATATTCCATGTCAACATGTTAAAACTTTACTTTTCACAACAAGACACATAAGTAGGGACAGACGAACATAGTGCATCCACACCTAGTAATCAGACGACAGACATACACAACGCAACTACACTAGGTAGCGAGACTGGCAAATCCGACAATGTACATACATTTAGTGAACTTATAGAATACGCATGAATATATCAGAAGACTGATGACTGGACAACACACTGACTGAAACTAAGACATGTCTTTCATAGGTTGCGACTCTTCGGTCTCACTGTCAAACCGAGCAAAGTCGAATTAGGCCTAAAAGAAATTCATTTTTGGGTCATGTCATTTCTCAAGATCAACTAAAGACTGACCAGAAAATTAGTACCAAAATTATGAATCTGACCATGTCTACTAGAAAGAAGCAGGTCAGAAGCCTTTTGGGATTAGTAAATTACTCAGAAATTACAATTCTATATTCCAATGTTTTAAAAGCATCTGTAAAATTGGATGTGAAAGATGCATTATTAATTTCTGCATTGTCAAAATTAAACATCCTTTTTAGTAATTTTCCAATCCTCCGCTTGCCTAATCCTAGGCTCGTTTATTATTCTAGGACAGATGCCAGCAGTACTAGGCCAAATTTTTGAGGGCATCTTCCACCCGAGTTGCTACGTGAGCCGTAAGATCACACCTGCTGAGTCCAGAGATTCCATATCACAGTTGCAACCCTAAGCGTCATCTATACGGTGAGAAAGCTCCATCTAATTCTGACGGATGTTCACTGCATTGTCCAGACCGACAACTCCCCGATCACGGTCATACAGAGTGGTGTGCATCGAAATGACCGGATATACAGGTGGTCACTAATTTTACCATCTGGGGTAGAAATACCTGAAATCCCACATATAAATGTAGAGTGATAGTTAGTACATGAATATATTATATTATTCTAGGTAAAATAGGTTACATATACATCGACATTATGTGCTTAATCATGTACCAAGAACAGTGAACTATCATGTGTCCGTAGACATCAAGTGAAGAACTGTGCTGCAAAACGTAGATATCACCGTGTGAAATAGGACAGCTCATTACCAACTAAGCTCCATTCCAGTGTATCATTTGTGTGAAGCGCAGAAAACAGTGTCAGAACAATGCTTAATTACAGACACGAAAAGACTGAGCTACGACACCAGCGAACTCTACACGTGCACTACCGATAGAACACTAGTATGACTGTGCAATGTATTTCAGATACCCAGGCAAAGTGTGTATATATATTATGCCTATAAAACCAATGTACAATCATGAAGGCAACAACTAACCTGAGGTAGCTGAATACCATGTATATAAACTTATTGTGATATGTAATATAATATTTTAAGATAGTGATAAATTAGATGTAGGTTAGGAAATATAATAGTTCTCATTTATTTTAATAGTGTAGTTAGTACAGTAATTAACCCATTAGAATTAAATTAGAATATTAATGTAGACTTAAAAATAGTTAATTACAAGCTAAATCAAAAGTTTGATAGGAATAGTACCATTTAGGTTGTTATATTTCACTTAGCTTCATTTCGGTTCAGTTCATTCCATCTTAATGAAACCATACCACCTATCAAATATTACCATTTAGTGACATCATCATTTTACATCAGAATAGGAGAAAAAGATTAGATAAGTGAACATACATCATTTACACCATTTAGAGTAAGAATATCACTCATATAATTTCTTTATCCATTTAAAAACATTACTTACAATAGTGTTAGAAAAGTACATAATTGGTGTTCATTTTATCCATGTAATTAAGGTACATAACTCACGTCACATTAATTACATTTAAATAGTTAGATTACATCCCTTAGATTAGACAAACATAACGATTAATATAAACATATCATATAATTAACATGACAAAATTTAGTTAACACATTAAATACATATTTATAGAATTAATATTATTATGTTAGGATTTAAAGTTGTAGTTTAGTATAATATAATAGATGATGAGACCAAGGGGATAAACCATCAACCCTTTCTCGTCCATGTAAATATAGTGTAAATACATGACTCGTGCAGCGATTTTCGCACAGTCATTGGGCTCAACTATCTCAAACTGAGCCAAACCTGTACAGTGTCACTCCAAGGTTTTTAAATAATCGGAATGATTAGTGTGGAAGGATAAAAGATGTGTGACAGAATTAACTATGAAAGAAGTGTGACAGAAGTGTGAAAGTGAGAGCGAATGGAAAATAGACGGGAGAGAGTGAGATCAGTCAGCAAATTCTTCTGCTGCCTGGCGCGACTTTTAATGGTTGTCTGGGTTAGTGTTGGTTTTCGTTATTGAGAATGTGTTAGTGTGAATGTGTGTCCGTAAGATAGTTTAGAACTTAGATTACAGTATTTTGGGGTTTCATAACAAGGGAATGTAGTCACGAATTAGTGTTATACACCTGTTTGTGGCCACATTTAACCAAATTATGACACTTCAAAAACTAACATACATACACATAGGAGGTAGAAACATAGGGTAGAAGTTAGATTAGTAAATTAATTACATCCAAACACACAAACAACCAGAAAAACAAACAAATAAATTACATACACTTTTTCTAGATCAAAGGGAAATAACTTCGGGTCAGGGGACATAATAGACAACGAAAAACTAACTTAACAGTGAAATAGGACTTTACACGCGGAAGCGAAGTAGGTAAAGCCTGCCGCACACACTCTTGGGTAATGGTTGTTAAATATTATATGGGGGACATGAAGCAATTCATGTGTTGACCCTAAGAAAGTCAACTTTGTATGGGTAGTAAGTTAATTTACTATGTGAGGGCAGGTCTTATAAGACAACGGTCCGGTTCAGACATACCTCTAATAAATATAATATAGCATGTGAGAAGAGGGCTCACGCCAACCAGTCAAGTTTGTGGCGATTGCCAGTAGCCAAGTAAAGTTTTGCTACATTGTGACAATAGTCAGTAGAAGTCTATTAGAGTGCCAAAAGCCAGGTT
>JACEFZ010019555.1:382500-392500 GCA_014155875.1 Cepaea nemoralis
TCACTCTTGTTCGAGTTAGCTGGAGTCCGAGTGGGTGAGGTGTATGACGTATGATCGAGTAACCATGATATACCTTGAAGGCGTGGTGATCGGAGCAGTATCGGCATATTTCCGTCTTACTGCGACACGTAGCTCTACTGTGGCCGGCCTTCTGACATCTGGAACATTGCTTGATTCTTGGAATGAATCTCTCTAGTTGCTGCATTCTCTTGTTGAATGATACTGTGGTCGGCATCTCGCTGCCCTCCGATGTCACCACTGCCAAGATTGTAGGTGTCTTGGAGTAGGTGAAGAGCCGCTCCGCCTTCAAGAATCGGATGTGAAGATTCTCTTCACGTAGCTGCTTCAAGATTTCTTCATTTGTCAGCTCCACAGGAATCCGCTTGACAACCCATCGGACTGTTTTTGAGTCGGTGTTTCCGACTCTGGTGTCTTTCTCCTCCTTCTTCTCTGCTGTCTTGGTTCTTGACTATGTTGGGCTGTCGATCTTCTCCCTCGTAGTAGCTTCAGTAATAGCTGTAGTATCAGGTTCTTTGTTGCAGCTAGCAGGTGGGCTCTCAACGTTCTTCTTCTTGTTGTCGGCTCCCACGCTGCACATCTTGGCAACAGCGTGTTTCTTATTGTTGGACTTTCAAATTGACATTTTCCCGCGTATCAGGCTTCTTGACAGAATAATGCGACTTGACTTGTTAGCGCTCGCAGTGCGAAGGGCCACACACACGACGACACAAGAAAGTGCGCCAACTGCCTGGGCAAACATGGAGCAAGATACCTGGGCTGCCCGTACCTGCAGAGACACAGAGACGTCTTCAAGATCGCCATCATCACAAAGACACCATTCAAGGAAGCAATGCAGAGGGGCGAGACAGCCACGGGTATAGCACAAGCGGAAAGAGATTAACTTCAAAAGCAGATAGACGAGTTGAAGAAACAAGTCGAGGCACTGCTGACGACGACTCCGACCAGCGATAATGAGAAGCTGCTGGCCGACATGAAAGAAATCCAGCTCAACATCAAACAACAGATTCTGTGCATGGCTGAGATGAAGAAGGAGAACGAAGAAATCCTACAAATGACCAAGACCGAAAGAGGATTGCATAGAGCTGAAATGGAACTCTTTAAAAACAAACCAACAGAAGCCACACAAGAACTCACAGAGAAACCGCAAGAAGAAAATCAAGAGACCGAGCCGGAACCGCAAGCTGAAGCCAGCTGCCCAACCACAACACCCAAGAGGGAACTACTATACAGTCGGATCTCTGAAGGAGGCACAGAATACCCAGTCGACAAGGAGAAACTCAAGCGCGAAGAATTCAGAAGGTGCTGGGAAGTAAAAGAAAAGAAAAAGCCAAAGAAACTCCGGGGGAAACCGATGGTATACCCAGTCTTTCACTACGACTGTGAGAACGACTTCGAGTACTATATAGATGACGGTAAAATCGTCCCATGGCTGACCACGGAGGAAGAAAACTTTAGGCAGCAGTAGCGCAAACGCAACAGTGAAAACAGGCACAAGGAGGAAAATGAAAACGTCGATAAGCTCCTACAGAAAATACACAATAAAGGAGACAAAAAGACCAAATAAAAAGTCCTTTTAAGGACTGCAACCAGTCAAGCCAGGAGCCTGCACCAACAAAGAAAACAAGAGGAAAAATGCACAAAGGACAGCCGCCTACCGATCCTCCAGCTGAAGTGGGAATACGAAAAGTCCTTATAAGGAGGCCGAAATTGGAAATTTTTGTTTTGAAAATTGGAATTGGAATTGGAATTTTACATACTGTGGGTGTGTCAACCCCAGCTTCTCTCGTAGCTGTTCATCTATCACTTGAAATATTATCACTGTCTCACCGTCTCTCTCACTCACACACACACTGTTATGTTAAGTTTCTAAGATGCATAATGTGGTAGATAGGTTGAGTAATCAAAAGTATGTCCTCAGCCTTGTGCAACCTTTGAAGTGACTATCATAAGTGGGTATAGCCTGCTCTGTTTAGCTGACATTAAAACCAAAGAACACTTTAAGGGTTTCAGCTGTCAATAAAAGCAACGAACACTTTAGGTCATCATCATCATCATCATCATCATCTTCCACTTCTGCCGTCAAGCGTCGTGGGGAGGAATAATTTGCATTCCAGCGCCAGGTGGGCGGCACTGGAATACAGAAATACCTTATTGTAGGTTTTAGTGATAGTAGTACAAACAAAAGAAGACCTAGAAGCAAGTACCTGGATGGCTTGGCCTTGTGGCATGGTCGAGACAGAAACACGGAGCTGATCCACGAATCTGGTGATCGAGTGAGATGGCAGAACATGACTGCCCACGCTTACCGGCATGGCACATGATGGATGGATGGAGTACAAACATATGTGTTTACATTTCACAACTGTTTTTCTTTGTTAGTTTTTTGCAAAATATTGAACATACCAGCAGTCAGTGGAGGATCGGTGGCCCGGGGTAGTGGGTTTGTGCCTAGGTCACCAAGATGGCTTAATCTGGCCCTGAGTGTCTTAGAGGCCACCCCCAGGGGTCTCACAAAGCACGAACTCAGTGTCTTAGAGGCCACCTCCAGGGGTCTCACAAAGCACGAACTCAATATCTTAGAGGCCGCCCCCAGGGGTCTCACAAAGCACGAACACGGTGTCTTAGAGGCCACCCCCAGGGGTCTCACAAAGCACGAACTCAATATCTTAGAGGCCGCCCCCAGGGGTCTCACAAAGCACGAACTCAGTATCTTAGAGGCCACCCCTAGGGGTCTCACAAAGCAAGAACTCAGTGTCTTAGAGGCCACCCCCAGGGGTCTCAGAGAAAACCGCACTAATGAACTAAACGACGGAGTCCGGCAGGGAACCCACAACTTTTATATCGCGAGATAGGTGGATTAACCTCTTTGCCACTAAGACCCCCGTTCTTCTAGCATGCTAAATGGTCAGCGGCGCTATGGCAAAGGGGTCACGAGTGCAATAAATGAGTCGATAGAGCGGCTCTGAAGACGATCAGCGACAAGTTTATCGATAACACTGAGAGCAGATATTGCGGTAGCGTTATGGCTAGACGTCCACCGGCCTGGCCAATGGTCATACGCTGGAATTCGTATCTAGGCCTCTTTGTAAAACCGAGCTGGGCTCCTAGGTGGATCCAGACTGAACATGGATAAAAGGAAATGTTGGGAAGTCAAGAACTGACCGCATCACCCACCCAGTGTCCATTGGTCTATACAATTATGGGTCCCAAAGCGTATAAATGGGTCCGTTATGGGTCCGTGCAGAGGTTAATGCGCTCATCTATGAACACTCAGATAGCCCCGAAGTGCTCATCTATACAGATGGATCTGTAGTAAAGCAGCAGAGAAGTGCGTGGGCATTTACAGCCCGTTCAGCGGGCCGAACCGTTCAAGAATCCAGTGGTGCCCACTCTATGACCACGAGCAGCATGACGATGGAGGTGATGGCAGTTACACAGGCTTTGATATGGCTGGAATCACAGCATTATACCAACGTGTGTGTACTAAGTGATTCAATGAGCATGATTCAGAAGGTCGAAGCTGGATCTGTACGTAGACAGTGGACTGAATCGCTGCGGAAGTCTGTTGTCCGGAAAGTCACCTTCATCTTCGTCCCGGGACATGCGGGAGTCAAGGGAAATGAACGAGCTGACAAACTGGCTGGCTCTGCACCCCCTGTAGATAGCCAGCCCATGGATCGTGCCGATGTTATTAACGTCCTTAAAGATTTGGCCAGAACAGAGGAGTTTGACTTCAGTGATTCCACATCGCTGTCCAGGATGAAAGACCTGGGAGTAAGAATCGGCACAGCCAGACGCGAGAGGTACATCGGGAAAACAAAGTGCCTCGTCAACCAACACAGAACTGGCACTATTAGCCACCGGACGCTGATGCATATGCTGGGGGGAGGATCTGAGCACCTATGGACATGTCCGGAGTGCAACGAAGATACCCCAACTGATAACTGATAACTGATAACGGGTCCGTTATTATTTTCATTTTTCTTCATTATGATCGCCTGCATTACAAGGCATCGTGTGTGTGTGTGTGTGTGTGTGTGAGTGTGTGTGTGTTGTGACTGTTTGTTTGTGTGTGTGTGTGTGTGTGTGTGTGTGTGTGTGTGTGTGTGTGTGTGTGTGTGTGTGTGTGTGTGTGTGTGTGTGTGTGTGCTCGCGCGCCACCAGTCCCCATTGTTATTCATGTTATTCGAGATTTGATATTCACAGTTTGTGACATGTTCAAATTCTTTCTTGTTGATTGTCAGTGTTAGTTGATATTTGTTAAGAAATGTAACATGCATACCGAAAACATTCAGCTGATATCAGCACAACCACATGAAACACTTGAATAGTAAAGACACAAGGGAAACAAGAAACAAGAATCACTAACAGTCTGTAAAGGAAATGTAAAAGCAAAAAGTATATCTGATTCAAATCTATCCTGTCCTATCCTGTCCCGTTACTTAGTTCCAACACAGTCATATCCTGCTGAGTTGAGTTCAGTTAAGAACCGATATAACTGCACTCAGGACATACCCATATGTGCTCCGCCCCTCGTTCAACAGCCAGCGAAGAGTCATACTACTAATCGTTCTCACCGCCATCCGATTTACGGGTCACTTGGTCTTCCCTCTCAGTTTTGAGATTCTCCCAGACCCCCTGCCGATCCCCCGCAATCTCATTCTTTCCATATACGGGTTCTCAATATGTTCACCCGCCTTCTACACCTGGTCCTAAAACACACGACCACCTCCCCATTATCCATAGGCAATCTACCACCAAGAGGTGCATTCCCTGCCAGCCTATCAGTCTTTTCATTCTCCCGCACCCCCGCATTGCCAGAGCGAAATATCCATACAATTCTCACAATCTGTGACCTCTAGGGCGACGATAGCCATTCCACACGAAACATTCCTTTCTCCACCTTACTAAGCATACTCTTTGAATCCACAATGAATACAATGTGTGCTGCAGTAGTCTCCTCTAACCAACGGAATGCCGCTGTTACTGCTTCCACCTCCATTCTCATGCTGGAGGTCGTAGTCTCATATGTCCTGTCCTGTTATGTAGGGCCAACACTGGTAAAACAGTTTAAAGACAAGATGAGTGATTTATTGCACAGGGTTCTATACCATATGGCTTAGTCTTAGTGTTTTCCCCAAAGAGTAGTCTGCAGAAAGCGTGGCGCTGGGCAGGAACTCTCGGGGTCTCCCAAAAATCCCCCCCCCCCCCCCGTCAACCCAACGGGGCCATTCTTCTCAATAATTGAAATTGGAACTGAATTACCGAGGCCGAAAACGAACACACGACCTACAAAGAGGAAGGTCCGTGGCTTGACGACCTGGCCACGGAGACAAAGATTGGTATAGAACCCTAGCCAACCACGCTCATCTTATTGTCAGCATACTTTCGTAACATTTCCACCAACGTGCCCACTAGACAGATTGTTACATGAACAAAGTTCTGCAAATGACACTTCATTGGATGATGACGATAATGATGATGCACATTGTATACGTGTCCAGTCACATGTAGTTAAATGTCGATTACAAACGTATGGACTGAAACCACTTGCAATTTATCGCTACAACATTAACTCCCAAATAGAGAGACAATTTGTGTGTACTCTAAAACTGAGCACTTACAAATAATTAGCTGCCCACTGAGATAAATCATTGTCAATAACAGCCATTTGCTGCATCGGTTATTCAAGAAAGACTGTATAAATGGACATCAGCTCGCCTGTATTCACTTCACACTGAAATCACACTTCCAGAGGTTCTAGCACAAGTTCTTGTTGATGTTGAATGCTATTTTTGTGTAGATTCTCTCTCTCTCTCTCTCTCTCTCTCTCTCTCTCTCTCTCTCTCTCTCTCTCTCTCTCTCTCTCTCTCTCTCTCTCGCTCTGTCTGTCTGTCTGTCTCTCTCTCTCTCTCTCTCTCACTGTGTGTGTGTGTGTGTGGGTGTGTGTGTGTGTGTGTGTGTGGCGGTATTCAGTGTAGTGGCTGACTTTTGCTAACATAATGTTTATGTTTAGAACATATAACTTATATGTAGAGTTTATTACGTGTTTAAAAAAAAATAAACTGGTTATGACAGTTTCCAGCTACGACACTGTAATGTGACAGCGACATCAAATTTTATAGGGCCGAATCCACGGAGGAATCGATGGCAAATCTTGCCCTCGCTGTCGCAGGCAATGAGCCCAGGCGTCGATTCCAAACCTGGCCGTGCTTATGACATTATCAGTGCAGTTCGCTATCAACTTCGCTATCTCGTTGACTTTGTTTATAACATCTAGTTATTCATATTATCTCATCTCATCTTGTTCGTCTTGTAATTTGCGATGTCGAGGTGAAACATATACAGCGGGAGAGTGCCCTTTTATGGGCTTCATGTATCGATATTCCCATGGACTCTCTTATTCCCTACGTCCATTGTTTATGTTATTCCCTACGTCCATTGTTTACGTGGTCAGCTTCTTCCCCTGCTTCCATCTGATCTGTACATCATTGCTTGTTGTGGCATACTGTTAGTTGGTAACCTAGTTCCATGGCCAAACTATTTGATTTGCTGTCTTCTAATAAAATCTACAGCTGCTATAACCTCCACTTTGTTCCTGATGTTGTTTTTTGGTTTTTGGTTTGTTCATTACTGATCTTAACTCTTCTTTATACACTGAGTATTGTTCTCAGGAATCTCATTTCTGTTGTTATAATATCTCTTTTCTCTTTTTCTGTCATTGTCCAGGTTTGGCTTTGATAGCATAGATTTGGTAGGAAGATTGCGTTGTAAAATGCTCTCTTAGTAGTTATTGATACATGTTTGTTCTTTAGTATTGGTGCGATTTATCAAATGAGTTGGTTTGTCTTATTGCATCTATATTCGATCTCGTCTTCTGATTTGCCATTTGATGATATCATACTTTTTAGGTTCTTGAAGCTCTTTTCTTGTTTCGGGGGGCACTGGTGTAGGTGAATCTTTGTTTTTTTTTCTTTGGTCATTAGTCATTCCCTCTGTTTTACTTGTGCTAATTTTCACGTTATGTTCCCTACACATTTTGTTTAGACTGTTCATGCGGTCTTGTAATTCTGCTTCTGGTTTTGCTATTAGTTCTTGATCGTCCGCAAATAGGAATTCTTTAATGATGTAATTTGCCGATGGTTCGTCTTCTTTGTTCTTGTCAAGTGCGAGAAGGCAGTCTTGCGGTCTCTGCTTGGTTGGTTTCTTTACATATGTTGTTTATGTTGACTATGTAGGTTATGAACAAGAGATGGGACAGAACACAACCATGTCTTACTACAGATCTTATGGTAAAGCGTTCTGAGTGTCCTCCAGTTGCTTTCACAATGGATTCAATGCTGTTGTATAAACTTCTACATAGAATTGTTAAATGTGTACTCACTCCATATCGTGCAAGGATGTCCCACAGCTTGTTTCCAACTACTCTATTAAAATCCTTTTCTTGGTCGACAAAGGTTAAGTAAAGTGTTCACTAAATTAAATCGATTGTTTTTATAAGTTGTCTAAGGGTAAAAATTGCATGACCTGTGCATCCTTTGTTTTTCCTAAATCCAAGTTGTGTTTCGTTTAACTGAGGTTCTATAATAGTTCGTAATCTATCTTTTCTCAAGAATTTTGCAAGATTTTTTCTCAGTATGACTCAAAAGGGAAATGCCTCTGTATTGTGTGCAGTCTCTTTTTATGCCTTTGTGTTTTTTTTATTGTTGTTGTTTTTCTTTTCAATTTGGGATAATCATGGCATTTCCCCAGTCTCGTGGTGTCTGTTGTTCTACCCAAACATGGTTGAATAGTCTATGTAGCCATGCTGTTCCTACTTCTCTTGCTGCTGTAATTAGCTTATTTGGTATTTCGTCTTGTCCCGGTGATTTGTTCAATGAGACTATTCTGACGGCTTCTCCAGTTTCTTCTTTCTGTATGTCTGGTTCTAGTTCTTCGGTGGCATATTTGTCCGGTTTCCTGAATTCCTATGGCAGCTGATGGAATGTTGAGAATTTGTTCGAAGTACTGCTTCCATCTTATTAGGATTTGTTTGTGTTCACTTATTGGTTCTCCCTTTTCGCTGTTAATTATTTAACTTGGGTTCTCTGGTTCTCAATTCACTTATTCTTTTATAGAAGTTTCTAGCTGCCTCTTTGAAGTTTTTATTTAGGGTTTCTCCATACTCCTCCCAGTGTTTGTTTTCTCTCTACTCTATTCATACGCATTCTCGCTGTTCTATATTCTATGTAATCACGTTCCTGTTTGTCTTCACATACTTTTTATATCTTTCTTTTTTGTCTTTTACAGCTTTCTTTACCTCTGCGTTCCACCAACTTGTTATTTTCTTTATCCGTGTATTGCGTGTTTTCGTGGTTCCACATGTTATTTTTAGCAGTATTTAAAATGCTTAATTCGAACATCTCCCATGTTTCCTCCAACGTTTTTCTTTCTATAGATAATTTTACAAAGATTTCAATTAGTTCTTTCTCATAATTTTTCCTCACTGCCTCGTCTTTGAGGTTTTTTTTTTTTTAAAGTTTACTGTTTCACATGGCATGTATTAAAAACAATAAAAGACTAATGTATTATGTTTTTGTGATCTCTGCATTTCAATTACACAGATTGAGACAACAGAAAGAATGATCAAAGTAAACATGAAAACAGCTGCAAGAATTCTCCTGATTGTTACGACCACGTTTATAAATACAGGTACGTAGAGTTCAGTTATTTAACCATCCGTTATTTTTATCTCTTTGATTAACTTGCACAACTTTCTTCTCTGTTCTTATTGTTATCCGGCCTAATCCATGTAGGCTAGACTTCAGATACACTAAGCAGGGATCGCAAGGGGTTAATGGAGGGGGGGGGGGGGGTGTGAAGTAATAATTTCACAAGTTCTTTTTTGTAAAGAAATACGCAACCATGACATGCGAGCTGCTGTAGCCCAGTAGTTACCATACTTCCCTTTTTGCCAAGTGGTAATGTGCTAGACATCCCTTCGAGTCCCTGTTTTCAGTACCAGCCTGGCCTAAAATTGGCACCATGAACTGTCCTATAGAAGTAAAGGCGACTTGTTCGATATTGACTACGCTACCCATCTAGTGCCGATTGGTCTGAACATGAGGGGCTAGGACGGCGGGATCCCCTAACAAAGGAGAATTAAGGTGCCTTCTTCCCTCCGTTAGCCTACGGAACACCATAGCGCAAGGTGGGGTACACTTTATCCCCCGTTCTCCTTTTCATGGTAACATGAAGCCATGGATGCAGATGTGGATGGAGCTGAAGAGTAGCCAACAGATATTTGTTGGTTATGGGCTTCAATTACACGACAGTACGCAGGTGATCTCTGTTCGGAGACAATAGCTACGGTCATCGTCCAGTATAATCACTGCTAAGAAGAATAGCAAATGACAAACTTATTATTTACTGGATGCTTAGAAAATCATGTTTCGTCAATTCATAGAGAATCAGTAAAACAGCGTAAGAAATATTCAACAGGAGCCGCCTCACCCGTTAGAAGACAACAATTACAGAGCTGATCCACGACAATGGTGATCGTGCCTTATGGCCGCTCACTCAAATGGGCATGGGACACGATGATGATGAGCACCATTTACCAAAAAAGTCACATGATGTGAAAAAGGGTCCTTCACTTTGACTTTACTTACCACAACTTGTGATTAGTTCATGTCTGTTTCAAGCCAGAGGGGATGACGTAACACTACGCCACTTCACACCCAACATATGTGTGTCTTATGTTTTGTGTTACGTGTTTTGTTTATGATTGTCTGGCCTGTCTTTCATTTACTTATCGGAATCCATGCCTTTTCAAAGAATCACATATTTATAATAGAAAAAATATGTTTAGAATGTTTCAGGACATTTGAGAAACGAGAAGTTGACTGTTACGAGGGCATTAAAAACTGCGCACTTTCTATCTTTGATGGAACGCTTTACACTACGCTCAACAATGAAAACAATAACTTTAGCCCTCTGG
>JACEFZ010019555.1:397500-498528 GCA_014155875.1 Cepaea nemoralis
GTGGGTTATGGGATGGGTGGGGGTATATGTATGGGTGGGGAGATGTGGGTGTGGGGATATGTGGTGGGTGGGAGATGTGTGCAGGTGGGGGTGGTTGTGGGTTTGGGGGTGTGGGTGAGGGATGTGTCTGGGTGTGGGATGTTTGGGTGGATGGGTGGGGAGTGTGTGTGGGTGAGATATGTGTGGGGGATGTATGTGGTTGGGGAGGGGTGCATGATGGGTGTGGGTGATGGATTTGGAGATGTGTGTGTGGGTGGGTAATATGTCTGGCTGGGTGGGGGTGTGTGGCTGGATGGAGGATGTATGTGTGGGTAGTGAGGGTGATTGTAGTTGGGGGATGTGTGTATGGGTAGGAGATGTGTGGGGAGATATTTTTGTGGGTGAGGGATGTGTCTTTGGGATGTGTGTGGGTGTGGTGTTGTGTGGGAGGGGAGCTGGGTGTGGATAAATGATGTGTGTGTGGGTGGGTGAAGGTGTGGTTGGGTTTGCGGGTTGGTGAAGGATGTGTGTGAGGGTGGGAATGTGTGCTTAGATGGGTGGTTGGGGTGTGTGAGTGTGGGTGAGTAGATAGGAGATGGATGTGTTAATGAGTGGGTAAGGGATGTGTGGGTGTTAGTGGTTGAGGGATAAGTACGTGTGTCTAGGGATGTGTGAGGGGATGAGTGTATGAGTTGGGGATATGTGTCTGTGGGTTGTGTGTGTGCGTGGATGGGAGGTGTGTGTTTGTGAATGGGGGATGTGTTGGTGGGTGGGGATGTGTGTGAGGGATGTGTGTATGGGTGGGGAGATTGTGCGTGGGTGGGGATGTGTGTGTATATGGGTAGGGGTGTGTGGTTAAGGGATGTGTGGCTAGGGGATGGGTGGATGGAGGATGTGTGGTTGGGTAGAGGATGTGTGGGTGGGTGATTGTATATGAGAAAGGGTGTGTGGTTAAGGGATGTTTGGTTGGGGATGGGTGGGTAGAGGATGTGTGGGTGGGTAGAGGATATGTGGGTAGGTGAGTGTGTGCAGGTTAGGAGATGGTGGAGGTTGTTTGTAGGTGTGGGCTTGGGATCTGTGAGTGGGCTGGGGGAGATGGGAGATTATGTGGGTGGGTGCGGAATTTGTGTGTGGGTAGGTGCGGAATATGTGAGTTGACGGGGAGATGTGTGTGTGGTTGAGGGATTTGTGTTTGTCTGAGTGGGTGGAGGTGTGTGGGTGGAGGAGGATATGTGGGTGAGTGATTGTTGGTGGGTAATGGGACGGGTAGAGGATATGTGAGTGGGTGGGGAGATGTGTGTATGTGGGGGATGTGTGGGTTATTGAATGTATGTGTGTTTGGGGTGTGGGTGGATGGGATGTTTGATGGGTGAGAGGTGTGTGTGGGTGGGGAGGTGTGTAGGTGTAGGGATGTGGTGGATGGGTGGGGGAATGTATGTGTGTGTGGGTTAGGTGTGTGGTTGGGTGGGGGAGTTGGAGTGAATGGGGGATGTGTGGGTGGGTGGTGGATGTGTCTCATAACATAGTAATATGCATTGTTTATGTTTACAAAATTCATGTGACAATGTTTTTTCCTATGCACTGTTGATGAAAGAAAGATGAGTGAATGGAAGGGCCGAATGTAAGACGGGCCTGCGTGCCCAATTTGTTACTCTTTGAAAATAAAGTCTGTTCGTTCGTTCGTTGATTCGTTCGTTCTTCTTCTTCTTCTTCTTCTTCTTCTTCTTCTTCTTCTTCTTCTTCTTCTTCTTCTTCTTCTTCTTCTTCTTCTTCTTCTTCAGCATTCCGAGCCATTGAGGTTCTTTGCTGCAGATATAACCCGTCTCCATTCGTCTCTCTGGTTGACCTTCTGTTGCCAGTCGTTGATTCCACAACATTTTATAACAAACACATTTCTAAATACAAAGACTCACATATATTCACCTGGTACAAATGAAAAGATCTAGACATCAAAAGCCAAATTGATGTCATATAAACAAGAAACAGAAAGATAAATATATCAGATGCAAGGGTAGTGCACAACTAAAGTATAAACACAGACCACAAAGCATCATCACAATAAAATCCTATAGACGAAGAAAGCAAATACCATTAAAAATATATCATGCGAATTAATAAACTTTAAAAAAATCTCAGACACGAAAGAGTAAGAGGAGAGTATCAGATAAGAATTAAATGAAATCTTTGTAAAACTACATTACAGAAAGAAAAACGATGGAAGAAGAATGGAAGACGTTCAAATTAAGCATTTGAAACACTGCAAAAATAACATGTGGAACCACTAAATAACACAAAAAACGGCTACAGAAAATAACAAATTGGTAGAACGTCGAGGTAAAGACAGCTGAAAAAAGAAAAAAAAAGGAAAAGTGTAAACAGTGGGTGAAAAGCAAACAGGAACATGATTACATCAAATATCGAATCGCAAGAAGACATGCGAATATAATAATAACGAGAGAAAAATAAAAAGGCTGGAAGGAATAAGGAGAAACTCTAAATAAAAACCACAAGAATGCAATTAGAAAATTCTACAAAATGATTAATGCAATGAGAACCCGAGAAGAATACTTTGACCCAACTGAAATGATTATCAGCGAAAAAGGAGAGCCAATAAGTGTTCAAAGCCAAATCCTAAAAGATGGAGGCAGTACTTCGAACAACTTCTCAACATTCCAACAGATGCTACAGGAATCCAAGAAACTGACACTGATGCATGCCATCGAAGAACTAGAACCAGACATACTGAAAGAAGATATTAGAGAAGCCATAAGATTAGCCCCATTGAATAAATCACCGGGACAAGCCAAAATACCAAAATGAACTAACTAAAGCAGCAAGTGAAGTGGGAACAGCATGGCTTAATAGACCGTTTAACATTGTTTGGGTAGAACTACAGACACCACAAGACTGAGGAAGCGCCATAATGCTCCCAATTTGGAAACACAAAGGCAGTAAGAGAGACTGCACCCAATATAGAAGCAATTCCATTTTGTGTCATACTGGAAAAAATATTCTGCAAAATTATAGAAAAAAAGACAACGACCTACAATAGAACCCCAGCTAAGTGAAACAAAACTTGGATGTAGGAAAAACAAAGGCTGCACAGATATCTTCCCTCTTAGAAAACTAATAGAAAAATCAATCGAATTGACTGAAATACTCTACTTAGCGTTTGTCAACCATGAAAAGGCATTTGATAGAGTAGATAGAAACAATATGTGGGAAATCCCTAAACGATACGGAGTGACCACACATCTAATAAACGTTAAGTTGAAGCTTATACAACATCAGTGAATGCGTGGTAAGAATAGATGGAGGACAATCAGATCCCTTCACCATAAGATCCGGAGTACGACAAGGGTGTGTCATGTTCCGTCTATTGTTCATAACCTATATAGAGAGCACATGTAAACAACACCGCATGCAGAACATAACACAGAAGAACCAACGGCAAATTACACTGTTAAAGAACTCCTATTTGCGGACGATCAAGCATTAATAGCAAAATAAGAAGCACAATTACAAGACCACATAAACAGTATAAACGAAGTGTGTAAGGAATATAATATGAAAATTAGCATCAGTAAAACAGAGGTAATGACTATAATCAATGAAGAAAAAAAAATATCTAAAACAACAACCCTTGAAACAAGGGCGTCAAGTACTTAGGCAGTCCATAGCACATAGCCGTCTTGACAGACGATAGTTTGTGCTTAAGAGAAGCATACTATTACCCATGGCGGTAGCGAATGTGACTGATAAGGCCAATTTGCGCTGTAAATGTTCGTCCACAGTGGGTGCATGTGAACATGTGGTAATTTCCACCATCATGCACCATCTTACGTCTCTCACGCTCGGTGTGTGACTTATCTGCAATAATTTTCTCCTTTGTCTTTATTCCATTTCTGAGGTTTGCCCTCCATGCAACACGTTCAGCGGCGACTTGCTCCCAGTGTGCATTATCAATGCATGTATCAGTTATTTCACGCTTACACACATCTCTGTATCGTAGTAAAGGCCGACCCTGAGATCTCTTACCCATCTGTAGTTAACCAAAGAAAGATGTCCTTTAGTATTCTACCATCATCCATCCTGCTAAGATGTCCCATCAATCTAAGTCTACGAAGACTGAGCATGGAATAAACCGTCACACAAACTGATCTTTCCAATACTTCAGTATTTGTGATTTTGTCTTGTCACTTAATACCAAGAATTCTTCGCAGACACCGCATATGAAAGCTGTTTAAACGTTTCTCTTGGTGTGAGTAAGTTGTTCAGGCTTCACTACCATAAAGAAGAGTACTAAGGACACGGTCTTATAGACAAGGACTTTTGTTTTGGTAGTAAGCTTCCTGTTCTCCCAGACTCCTTTTCTTAACCTGTTCATTGTTGTTGCTGCCTTACCAATCCGGATGTTGATTTCCTGATCTAAGGATAATTTGCTATTTACCACTGATCCTAGATATGTAAATTGGCCTACCATCTCTGATTCGGCGTCGTCAATAAAGATTGATGGTACCCCATCTTCACCTTGTGACATACTCTGTGTCTTCTTTTTGCTAATTGTTAAACCAAATTCAGAACAAGCATTGGAGAATGCAGATAGTAGACATTGTAATTCTTCCTCAGTGTGGGTCGTAACTGCAGCATCATCTGCAAAAAGCAACTCTCTGATCAGTACCCTCCTTATCTTGGTCTTGGCCTTCAATCTCTGAGCATTGTAGAGGCCGCCATCTGAGCGTGAGTGAATTTATATACCACCATCCTGATCACGAAAGGCATATTTCAGTAGAAGTGAAAAGTATATTCCAAAGAGGGTGGGAGCTAGTACACAACCTTGCTTAACTCCACTCTTGATTTCAAACTCTTCAGAAGTTGCACAATAAAACTTCATGCCTGTGTGGAACGATTCCACAATGGATAGAAGAGTTGGTGGGCAGCCAATCTTCTTTAGTGCCTTGAACAGACCCTCACGACTGATCAAATCAAATGCCTTTGTGAGGTCGTTGAAGGCAATAAACAGTGGTTGATTCTATTCACGGCATTTTTCTTGCATTTGTCGCAATGAGAATATCATATCAATGGTAGACCGGTTCTGTCGGAAAGCCGCACTATGATTTTGGGTAGACTTGATCTCCTAGGACTAGAAGTCTGCGCAGAACAATTCTGGCAAATACTTTTCCAACAATACACAGAAGTGAGATATCCCTATAGTTGTTGCAGTCGCTCCGATCGCCCTTGTTCTTGTACAGTGTTATGATGCTTGAATCTTTGAAATCCCGTGGTACATGTCCTTCTCGCCAGCACAGCTATATTAGCTGGTGGATCTGTAGAGTGAGTGTGTCTTGTCCACTCCTGATAACCTCTATTGGAATCCCATCCTTACCTGGAGCCTTGCCAGATGCAAGTTCATTTATAGCACAATTAACTTCTGTTATGGAGGGAATTGTGTCTAGATGGTCAATAGTTGGTAGGGCCTCTATGGCATTGAGGGCATTATCCGCTAGTTTGGTCTCACTTGAGTAAATCTTCAAATAGTGCTCTACCAATCTGTCCATCTGATTTTTCTTATCAGTGATGATGTCACCAGTCAAGGTTTTCAATGGTGCTCTTCTTTTGATCATTTTACCACAGGCTTTCTTTATTCCTTCATACATACTTTTGAATTTTCCCTTATCACTTGCGAATTATATGGACTCACATAACTTGATCCAATAGTCATTTGCACACTGCCTGGCAGCCTTTTGTACATCCTTCCTTGCTTGCTTTAGCTCCGAGTGTTACGCGTTGGTCTTTCATTGTTTCTTAAGAGAGCTATCTTCTTCTTATCAATCAAGGGCTGCAGAGTCTGGCTGTTTGCCGTAAACTAGTCCTGCCTCTTATGATCCACAGTGCCGTAAACCCCTACGGCAGTTTTATAAGAGTTTCCTTAAGTTTACCTCACTTTTCACTTACTGTACAATTTTCTGGTGTATCAGTGAAAGCGTCTTCAAGTTGCTATTGAAACTGAACGCATTATTTTAGGACCGTGAGCGTTAATAATATTAATCCTGGTGTCAGGATCTTGCGGTAGCAAGACTACGATCTCCCAAGGACTGTCTGACCAGCCTTTCAGCATTCGCGTCAGTCGGGGTAGAGTCCCCTTGCGTGACACACACATTTCACGCTGTCTCCTGACTGACCAACAACGGCTTAGCGTCGCTCAGACTTGAGCCTGGCTGGACTTCTCAGGCGTCGTCGAAGACGCCGCGTTATAGCTAGCTTGTTTAACAATGCTCAGAGTTGAGTCTGGCTGCAATTGTCTGGCGTTGGTACAGACGACGCGTTGCAACCTATGGGTGAGAATCTGACATGCTCCCACCTTCTTTTTCATGAAAGGGGATCCTTTCATGTTCCTTATACACCTTTATTATTTTCTCTCTCAGAATCGAACCATGTAAGTCGTCTGACGTGACTCTTTGGTTCATATTCAAATGTACAGGTAATGGTAAGTTATATTTGCACGATCACCAATGTCGCCTTGATGCAACACACATCAAGTACACTCATTTGAATGGATAGTCGCCTCAGCTGCAATATGACACAGCAAGTCCGGTAAGTTACAGCATACACGCCCTTACCTCACAACCACTAAAAAAATTCAAAAGAACAGGTCAAACTGCGAACATCTACCTATAAGATGTTCCAACCTCAGACCTCCAACCTTACTTAGTCGGAGAGTCTATCGAAGGTCTACAGCTTTGGTAACTCTCTCCATGTACAACTGACGTCATCCTGATGTGTCAACCATTAGGCAACTTGCTGATAGATTTAACACATATTACACATTACACACATTTTTGATTATGTCCCTTGGTGGTAATACAAAGGTTCGGGACGGTAATTTTACCATGCTTTCAAAACAATAAATTACATTTATAAATTCATTTCTTAGTGTCATAATTTGATACTTCTTGACAAAAGTGAACACAATGTCACTGTTGTGAACAAGTAAATCAAGTTACGATGCTGAGATTACAAATAACAAAAACCTCATATACAATTCCGTATATGGAAATATTAGACTCACAAAATTTGTGTAAAACGTCAATGTTTTGTGAGTATTCTAGTATAGTCTGCTATCTTTCAAATTAATATTCATACACACCGGAAATACACAGCTGTGGTTTTAAGTTGACAATACCACACAGTAGTTTCGTTTGGATGTTACATAAATAAACGGAGTAACCAGTTCTTGAAAACAGCTGTTGGATGGTTTCTTCGGTGTGGACTACAGTGTTCTTCTGGGATACGGCTGTCAGTCTCTCTTCATACTGGTTAAAATACAGTGGGCCAATCTGTGGTGTAGGTACGCAGGATATTCGAAGTTGTTCAAGTACAGTAAGTTCTTGGATCCTGTAGTACTTTTTTGTGCCCCTCGTCGTACATGTTTAGTACATATTTAAAATGACATATACATTCTATCACATGTCTCACAAATATTCGATACATTCATTCGCATAATGATATAATATACATAATATATTTACAATGGGAGATTAAATCCCTATCACATACATTTGCACAGCGTTCCTGAAATACTTTCAACTTTGGCTTTGGTGCTGAGCACTTACACTTTGCAGTTTATACAATCTCTGCATTGTGTTCAGGTGGTATATGGTTATTGGTAGAGTCGTATGGGCATCTCGAAAGAAGGTCGGCCAATGAATTCTGTGAGCCATATATGTGCTTCACATCGAAGCTAAAGTCCTGCAAAAGAAGTGACCATCTTGCCACTCTGTGGTTACATGACGAACCTCGAGTAATAATATTCAATGGGCTATTGTCTGTCTCAACAATGAAATGTTTTCCTAAGAGGATTCTTGAAAGTTTCCGAATCGAGAATACCAAAGCAAGGGCTTCAAGTTCCGGCTTGCTGTAATTCCGTTCTGTAGCTTTCAGCTTACGGCTGACGTAATAAACAGGGTACAATATCTGATCGTGTTCCTGAAGTAGTACCCCTCCAATCGCTACGGAGCTCGCATCACATCTTAACCTGAAAATAGTGTTAAGATCAGGTAATTTGAGAATAGGTTCACTAGAAAAATAAGATAATACTTTAGAGAATGCTGGTCGTAGGCATTCGCTGTTCACAATAACATTAGGTTCTGTCTTTGTTAGTAAATTATTGAAACATTCGGTCAATTCAGCAAAATGTGGAATGAATTGTCTATAGTAGTTTAGTAGACCTAAGACACTTCGCAACTCTTTCTTAGTTTCGGAAGCGACAATTTTGGAATTCTGGACATGATGTTATTGTCAGTCGACATAAAGCCATTTGAGATTTTGTAGCCCAAAAATGAAATTTCTTGATAGGCTATCTCGACTTTAGATGGTTTCACTGTTAGTCCGTGTTGTCTGATTCTGTCGAATGTCTGTGTCTGTGTCAGGTTAGGGTTGATCTTTATGTCATGCAGGTTGGCTGTCGGGTCAAGTGATGGTGTCGGTATTTCGTCAGTATCGTCGTCATCTGTTTGGTCCACTATTGTCGTGCTTGCTGTAGTTTCTACTTGGTCCTCGTCTCTGTTGTACTATGGTTTAAGCATGTTTATGTGGAATATCTTGTGTTTGTCCCTAACTGCAATAGGAGATAACATTGTGAAGTGCAGTATGAAATATTGAGGGTCTGTCGGTCAGAGATAACATGTGTACTATTCATGGAAGATGATAGGCAGTGTGAGCTTTCACATCTGTATGGTTGACACAAATTCATTCAGCAGCCTTGTAGATTACTATAACATACATTGAAAAACGATTTCTGTGCGAAATTGCATACAAATGAAAGCTTGACTTTACGATACGTAGTATAAACATTCATTGCTATTTAAGAGACATAACCACATTATACATACATTCTAAGTAAAATAACGTGTACTAAAAACTAAGTCTATGTAATTTTATATACAACATGAATACTTAATCACAGATTACAATCAATATAAAAATTCACAACTATATGATAGCCAGAACTTCCTTCAACATACTTTACAAAATTAGTATAATAGGTGCCGAAAAACAAAAAGATATCTATGTTAAATGGCATACACAATGAGTACTTAAGAATATACAGTGTATGAGAATCAGTATCCACAACTATATGGTAGACATAATTTCGTTATACATACATTACAGATTAATATAAAATATGTTTGAAAACGATATCTATGAAAAATTATTTATAAGAAGAATGCTAAAATATGTGCATCGTATAATATATGTCCCAGTTATAACCCAGTAGGGTTGAACATGATAATGAAAACAAAAATAAAATAAAATAAAGCAAGGATTAAAATATGACAAAATCACCTATACTGAATACTAATAAACTATGAGTCTAATAAAAGACGCTATCTCTAAATAGGACATACATTAAGAAAGCCTGACAATAGTATAACTATAAAGACCGTTGTCTGAAATCCCCGGCGAAAAAGAAATAGATGAAGCCCTAAAAGCACAATGAGAAGTGACATAAATGAATAATATGGGGATTGCACGGATGGAGCTGCATCGGAAAGCTAAGTATAACTAGACTTGGATGGAATTAGCTGAAAGCCTATGCCCCAATGAAAAATAAAGAGCGAAAGGAAAAAGAAGAAGAGAAAGAATCGACACTGGATGTTGTACATTCAACCTATTCAACAAATTCAACCTAATTAGCCTAGATGGAAATTCGCGTCTATGACTACCGGACCAGACGTGCAGTAAAATTTGCATGGCCTTTCAATGACGTCGTAATCAACACAGCTTTTTTCTGTTTGGGATAGTCTAGGCCCTGTTACTTTCCGGTATATGCTTCCGGTACAATGGCGACAAAATGAAGCGTTACTTTTCGGAGAGACGCTATTTAGTGTTATCCTTCGGATTTCGTGTGATTTCCTATGGATTCCCTGTGAATAGTGTTTTCCTGTGGATTATGTGATGTTATTTTGTGTTCCTTTTATTGGAAGTTTTCAAAAGAAGCCACGGAAGGCAGGTGGTGGATGAAAATTTGAGGGCAGCCGACAGATATTGTGGGTCATGGCCTCGAGCTTCACGACGGCAGGCAGAGGAACTCTTTTTGAGTCAATGGCTGCGGTCTCCGACCAGTAAGGTCACTGCCATAGAGGAAAGCAACGGCAAACTACCTCTTTAAAAGTGCCTAGTATATCATGATTCGCTTAAAGACGGATCATCGCAAGACAAGGACAGAGACGTTAAAATTAGCAACTTGGAACGTTAGGACGTTAAACAACGGCGGAACATTAGAGAACATAAAACAAGAAATTGAAAGGGAAAAAATTAATATGTTAGGTATGTGCGAAACGAGATGGACAGGAGCAGGCATCAAGATAGAGGAAGATTTCAAGATTATTTATTCTGGAGGTGAAGATCGTCATAGAGGAGTGGCAATTATTTTGGACCGGAAAACAGCAAAATCTGTTCAAGGATATTGGGCCGTGTCGGACAGGGGTCTACTAGTTAAATTAAGTGGCAGACCTTTTAGCATAAATATTATTCAAGTATATGCCCCAACAGGAGAATCCAGTGAAGATAGTGTAGAAGAATTTTATAATGACATAGAGTCTGCCTTAAAGAAATGTAAAAATTCAGAAATAAACATCATAATAGGAGACTTCAATGCAAAAGTAGGAAATCAAGGGGATAGATACACAGTAGGAAATTATGGTTTAGGAGAGAGAAATGAAAGAGGATACAGACTCGTAGATTGGCAAAAGAACAGGAAATGATTGTAGGAAACACCTGGTTCAAGCAACAACCTAGAAGATTATGGACATGGAGGAGTCCTGATAGCAGGATTAGAAACCAGATTGACTACATTCTGATCAGCAGAAGATTTAGAAACGCATTAACACTAGCAAAAACAGTTCCCAGTGCTGATTGTTATAGTGACCACAGATTACTCACAGGAACATTAAAGATAAAGTTGAAGAAAGTCAAGTATATATCAGGAAACACTAAATATGATTTGTGTACATTGAGTAATGACAAGGAAATACAAAACAAATTCAACATAGAAGTACAGAACAGATTTGAAATTTTGTCTGATTTAGAGATCCTATTCCAGGATGTGGATGATCAATGGGAAACGTTGAAGAATTCAATCAATGTGGCTGCAGAAACAACCATTCCAAAATTAAAGAAGGTGGGTCGTAAGAAATGGATGACTGAAGAAATTTTACACCTCATGGAAACAAGAAGACTCAACAAAAATAATTCTGTCAAATATGAAGAAATTCACAGAAAAGTCAGAATATTATGTAAGGAGGCAAAAGAAGCATGGCTTGAGGAAAAGTGCTTAGAAATTGAAAACCAACACTGTCGTGTCCTCCTTTAAAGTGTCGTCCCTGGAGTGAGGAGATCCGACACCCACATTATAATATTTTTTTTTCCCTCTCAATATTCTGGAGAATCCACCAGCTTCCGTCCAACACACTCCATCAGCCTATGGACACCTTTTCCTATCACTCTCACACTGTCGTACTATGCCCCCTTCTCATACTTCCCCAACGCAACATACTCAACAACTCATGCTTCTAGAAATTAATAAAGAGTAATTTATTAAAATAAAAGTGTAACGTATATGAGACGTGTATGTGAAGAAAATGTGTGACGTGTTCTATAAAGTGTGTAGACTCTGACTCTCAGACAGCAACCCAGTCAGCTGATCCCAGCAAAGATAGACCACAGCACGGTATGTCAGAACATGTACTTCTCACCCGTTGCCGAAACCATCTTGCCGGATACTGCTTTGCCTCTGTAGACCTCTGGTAATCCAATTTCATGAACATCCGAAATAGACACCGGTGGTATTAACAGTTAATCATGGACCGGTTGCACTCTACACAATGTCTGTTCCTAACGTTCCTTAACAAACTGCACAAGTCTTTTGTAGTGTGTACGCAGTTAGTTAGTTAGTTAGTTAGTCGACAGATCATCCTCGTTGCACATCGAACCATTCAGTCCATAAGTGCTAATTACTAATGTTAATTGTTACTGTACTAACACTAGGTACTCTTAGCCGGTTCTCGGTTCGTTACTACTGTCTGATGCTGTGTGGTGCATCAGTATGCATCACTCTCTTTGATGAATCAATTTCCTCCTAGCTTTAGTTACGTTCTGTATGCAACTTATTTGATTGTTGAACTGGTGTTCTTCCAAATGGGATTGGATTTTTTTCCCAAAAACTTGTTGAGTTTCCTTGGATCTGGTAGGGAACCTAGGATAGAAACAACACATCTGATGATAGTACTAGTCACTGATCCCTTCGGCTGAGTGTAAGCCTATCACCTTGCTTAATGATCTTAAGCTAACTAGACTTAGTCACAGAGCAGATTAGCTACCCACCTAGAGTCGAATCAGGCTATGACAAAGAAAAAATATCAGCAAACAGAATGCGGAACCCCGCCCACCAGGGACACCTACGGGAAGATCCCAATTATCCCTCATTGCTCAATTCTCAACTAGTAAAGCTTATCAACACTTCACTAATCTATTCTTAACTAGCAGAGTCAAGTATCACTTCACTACTCTAGCTAGTTTCCACTAACAGTGCTAATCATCACACTATAGTTTAACAAGGCTACTGCCTAAAGTAATTATAACGAATATATTATAATAGGTTATACCTTAAATGGCACTACTGCAGTCCTATCAATCATATCTACATCTGCCATTATAGGCACGTGCAAAATTAAGTCACTAATTAACACACGGTAGATATTATTTCCACTAAGCACTGCAGTGCCCTGGCACTCTGACTAGAGCATTATTCAAGTCCACCCTAGTTGATCTCAACTCGAGTTTATATCGCAAACTACCAAAGTTGGCCACGTGACGGTATCCTTTACTCCCCCACACAGGTGGCACAGTGGCAAATCATCCCCTGTCAAGAACTATTTTCCTGGCTTAAATCCTGTCAAAGTTGTCAGTAATTGCCTAGATTCTCAAAACAAGCCAGCTAGTTTCTGTATACTCCCAACAAAGAGTTTCGATACCAAGCTGCCAATCATCTTGATGTGCCGGAAACCAAGAATTGACAGATGCACTGTTTTCCGTACTAGGTACTTCCGTTTTACATCTGCCCCTGTGATCTCACGGCTTCCATCTGCATTCAAATGTTGACAAACTTGTCAATCTTCTGTTCCGTGGTGACAATCCCAGCAGCCATTTTCGTCTGATGTCCGGCCGTATAGATGACAAACGGAACCATTCCATATCCTAAGCTGACAATATATGTGATTCTACTTGTTAATGAACTGCCAACTCTGTGTATCCATTCCTACTCACTCACCACCAAATGTGTATATGGGCTGACACGATGTAACCTGTACAGCTGTGTTTACTCTGTTAGTACGACTGTTGTGGCCCAGAAAATATACGCCACGCAAACGTCGGTATTATTATCTGGGTTAACTCAGGGCGCTCGTGACAAACACAACAGTCAAAATACCAAATTAGTGCACAAAAGAATTCAGGAACTTACTAATAAAAGAACAAGTACATCAACAGGGTGTCTAAAAACTGAAGATTGCAAAATCATAATAGAAAAAGATCAGATTCTACATGTATGGACAGATTATGTGAAACACCTTTATGATGATAACAGAGACGAACAGTATGATATTAGATTTAATAATGAAGGACCGCCAAATTTGGAGATGGAGGTTCGAAATGTTCTTAAGCATATGAAAGCTGGCAAGGCCCCCGGTGCAGATAATATCACAACAGAAATGATTAAAGCTTTAGAAGAATTTGGACTAGAGCAGGTCACCAGACTGATGAACACATTATATGATACTGGAGATATACCTCCTGAATTATGTAACTCTGTATTTATTGCAATCCCAAAGAAATCAGGAACCTTGGAATGTGATCAACATAGAACAATTAGTATAATGAGTCACATCACAAAGATTTTGCTAAGAATTATCATGCAAAGAGTGAGGAAGAAGATACAACCTGAAATGGGGAAAGAACAATGTGGGTTTGTAGAAGGAAAGGGTACAGTAAATGCTGTGTATATGCTGCGAACAGTTATTGAACGTGCTATAGAAGTAAACAAGGATATACACCTTTGCTTTTGACTTTACATAGGCTTTTGATAGAGTTAGACATGTCACCATGGTGGATATGCTTGCAGATCTACAAATTGATGGGAAAGACATTAGACTTATAAAAAACATATATTGGAAACACCAAGCTGCAATAAGGATTGATAATGAAGTGGGACAGTATCAGCCAATTAAGAGAGATATTAGGCAGGGATGTGTGATGTCTCCAGATCTTTTTTCCCTATACAGTGAAAATATTTTCAGAAGTGTAGAGGATATAAATGGAATCAGCATTGGAGGACGAAACATCAATAACATTAGATATGCAGATGATACAGTATTAATTGCAGACAATGCGCAGGACCTGCAACAATTAGTAGATGCGGTTGTTGTACACAGTGAGCAACTGGGGTTAGAATTAAATTGTAAAAAGACTCAGGTTATGGTCGTCACTAGGAAGGAAGAAGTGCCACAATGTAATATACAAGTAAATGGAAATATTCTTCAACAAGTGAATCGGTACAATTATCTTGGAACAGTCATAACATCTGATGGGAGATGCCTTGAAGAGATTAGAACAAGAATCGGCATGGCGAAAGTAGCCTTTAGCAAGATGAAAAACATTCTGACCAATAAAAAGATGTCAATTGAAACGAGAAAAAGAGTGTTGAGGGTATACATAGAGCCTGTTCTTTTGTATGGATGTGAAACTTGGACAATGAGCAGTCAAGCTGAAAAGCATCTGATGGCTGCAGAAATGTGGTTTGTGAGGAAAATGCAAAGAATACCATGGACAGACAGAAAAACCAATGACCAAGTACTACAGGAGACAAATGAACATCGTAAACTGATTAGAGAAATTAGACCTAGACAGTCAAAAATTTTTGGACATGTTATGAGAAGAAATGGATTGGAGAACTTAGTGACAACTGGCAAGATCGAAGGGAACAGACCAAGAGGAAGACCGAGAGGAAAATACCTGGATGGCTTGTCCACATGGCATGGACGAGACAGGAACACTGAGCTGATCCACGACACTGGTGATCGAGTGAAATGGCGAGTCATGACCGCCCACACTTTCCGGCATGGCACATGATTGATTGATTGATTGTTACTTTCAGTACTTTGCCATTGCTTCTCTGAACTCCGACGCTATAACATTGTGAAAATCATCGCAAAGTGGTTTGCTTCCACATCTCCGGCCACTGATTTCAAACCCGGGGTGTCGGGACTGTGAAGCTGCGTTCACTACCCTTAACCCACAGATGAAGAAACAAGCAGCATACTATGGATTTGATTGTACTTTCCTATTATTATCCGGTGCCTTACCGGCTGGCATGGGCGATCATGCGTCTCCACAAATTACGATCTCTGACTTCATGGAACAATTCGTGTGTTGACTCCTTTCCGTGCCATAATACAAGACTGTCAATAATCTTTTCACGCTGTCTTCCTCTGTCTCTCTTCAAATCTTTCCGGTTGTCACAACATGTTCCAGTTTTTGTCTTCTCATAACTTGACCAAACAAAGCGACGGCTGCCTCTTTCTGATGTTTGCGATAAGTTGTCTTTGCGACTCAGATTCCCTTAAAACTTTCTACAGAATCCAAATATTTCAAACAGTCTATATTGCCATTGTACACTACGTTACGAGAAGAAATACACTGGAGAATTTGGTGACAACATGCATGATTGAGGGGGAAAGAACGAGAAGGGAGGCAGAGAAGTAAAAAGCAGGATGGCATGTTCGAGACAAGGAACACCTGAGTTAATCCACGACTCTGGTGGTCGTGTGATATGGTGAAACATGATTGCCCACGCTTATCGTGATGATATTACCATTCCCATTCATAAAATATTACAAACTGCTTCGTATACATCGCTAGTGACTACCGCACCGGGAGACAATGCGCGGGACCGGTCCTTGAATCGTGCGAGAGTTCTTACAAAAACGGTCTCATCGAACAGATTGAAAAATGGCTGTATCCGAAAATGGACTTCCTTTGCAGCGATCGAGGAAAATCATGTAAGTCAAATATCAAACATAACATAAACATAAAACTGAGAAAGTAATGATATCCTTTTAGAATGATTGTGACTATGCTTATTAGAAACTTAGTGTCACAGACTTCATATAAAATTGACCTCTCTCTCACTCTCTCTATCTTTCTGTCTCACACGTTCCCCTTTTTGGGTTCCTGCCTCTTTTTCATTTCCCCCTTGCTATTATTACACTTGTCTGTATTTCACAAAATAATTAAGACCTCCACTAAAAAGTGGCGCGGAGACTTGAATGGGGCACATCTTTGATTACAATTATCCAAATCTATTCACATGTGCATGGCTTATAAATATTCAAAAAGTTTGCAAATAGTTCAAAACGAATACAGTTTAAACAAGGGGTTAAAATGCCCCACTGCAATACAGTTTAAACAAGGGGTTAAAATGCTCCACTGCAACGGGTTTTAACCCATATGGCTCTGTCTCTTTCCTCAGGGCGGCCTGCCGAAAGCGTCGCACAAAGCACGAACTCCGTAACTTTAGCGACGACCCCCATCACATGAGTCTTCGAGAAACGTGCCCTTGTGCACCGAAAGAGGTAGCCCGGAATTGAACCCCACAATCTTCATAGTGCGAGACAGGCGGTGTAACCATTTGGCCACGGAGACTCCTACGTCACGTAGTCTATAGAAGGGATAACAGCATAGCGACTAGCATGTTTATAATCTCACATAGTCATAGAAGCGGTAACAGCATTGCGATCAGCACGTTTATAATCTCATATGGTCTATAGAATGGTGGCAGCATAGCGACAACACAGTTATAATCTCACATAGTCTAAAGAATGGTGGCAGCATAGCGACAGCACGTTTATAATCTCACATAGTCTATAGAATGGTAGCAGCACAGCGACAGCACGTTTATAATCCCGCAAAGTCTATAGAATGTTGGCAGCATAGCAACAGCACATTTATAATCTCATTAGTGTATAGAATGGTGGCATCATAGCGACAGCACGGTTATAATCTCATATAGTCTGTACAATTGTGGCAGCATATCGACAGCACGTTTATAATCTCACATAGTCTATAGAACCGGTGACAGCATAGCGACAGCACGTTTAAAATCACACGTAGTCTATAGAAGCGGTGACAGCATAGCGACAGCACGTTTATAATCCCATATAGTCTATAGAAGTGGTGGCAGCGTAGCGACTAGCACGTTTATAATCATATATAGTCTATAGAATGGTGTCAGCGTAGCGACTAGCACGTTTATATTACCACGTAGTCTATAGAAGCGGTGGCAGAATAGTGACTCACACATTCATCATGTGCCATCATGCAGGTAAACGTGGGCGGTCATGACTCGCCATTTCACTCGATCACTAGAGTCATGAATCAGCTCAGTGTTCCTGTCTCGACCATGCCACGTGGCCAAGCCATCCAGGTATTTACTTCTCTGTCTTCTCCTCGATCTTGCCAGTTATCACCAAGTACTCTAATGTATTTCTTCTCATAACATGTCCAAAAAATCTTGACTGTCTACGTCTAATGTTTCTACTTAGTGTACGAGTTTCATTTGTTTCTTGGAGGACTTGTTCATTGGTTTTTCTGTCTGTCCATAGTATTCTTTGCATTCTCCACAGAGTGTGTCAGGTCTTAGTCAGATATGACTGAGCTATCGTATAACAGTAGATGGTACTACCTGCTTTCTGTTAGCGCCGAACGTTGGGCGGCGCTTGCCACACCCGACACCCAACATTGTGCCAACGGCTTCGGGCGGAAGAGCACAATTGGGAGGGTACAAGCCTTACCCTAGTGCGAGGAAATGCAACCTAAAGACAAAATGTCATGGCAGGGCAGACCAGGCCCTAAGCCTTGGTTGGCGGCTGGTCTAGGATCGAAGCTCCGACAGGCGGATAGTTAGAGCATTGCTTTGCTGATCCGGCAGCTTCTGCAGCTTGTCTTGTTCCAGATGTAGGGGTGTTACCTTTCCTCTGGAGTGAACTAGGCAGGCCGAGAGAGGGATCATGCTGCATGGGCAACACATGATCTCTATATTTTAGCCCAGGCATTGTGCTATGGAGAGGCAATAACTCCATCCCTGGTCTTAACTGGTCTCGGAATCAAAGCGAGAGGCAACTGTTACGGGTTATATGTCCCTGTCAATTGACGTAGACATGGGGCTCCACGCGTTGCCTCTGACGGTGGAAGATACCTACAGGTGTCACCGATCAGCTACCGCCCGCCTCAAGCTGGGCAGCCCCCGGCCAATTGGGTGCTGATCCGCCACAGCCTGCCTGCTTCAATGGGTGCTTGGGGCTAGGACAAAATCTGAATCGCAGGCTGTAAAACCAATGCACCAGGTACAAATAAAAATAAAAATAGAAAACTCAAGCCATGGCTTGCAACCTGGAACGTGAGAACCATGTGTCCAGGATTTTCCACTGACTTGACCAATATTGACGATGTGAGAAAAACATATGTGACTAATGCCGAACTCCATCTTCTTAACATTGATATTGCTGGCCTACAGGAGACTCGCCTCACTGAGGAAGGGTCACTCAGGGAAAACAATTACACCTTTATTTTTGGAAGGGTAGAGGGCAGGCAGAAAAAAGGCAACACGGTGTGGGCTTTGCAGTGAAGAATTCGCTACTGGGAATGATTGAAATTCCAGCAGGAGGAAATGAAAGACTATTATCCCTGCGCTTGGCAACCTCTTGTGGTTTTGCCACCATTATTACTGCATATGCACCGACACTCGATTCCTCTGATGATGTGAAGGATTCGTTCTATGTGGAGTTAGACTCCGTGATCAAGGCAGTTCCAAAATCTGAATACATTTATATGCTCGGTGATTTCAATGCTCGTGTGGGCAAGGACTCGAGTTCATGGCCAGAGTGTCTTGGAAAATACAACATCGGTCGCATGAATGAAAATGGGCAAAGGCTGCTGGAGCATTGCACCAGTAATGACCTATGTATTACAAACTCCTTTTTTAAAACAAAAGAGATGCATAAGGTCACATGGAAACATCCAACATCCGGCCAGTGGCACCAGCTGGACTTCATCATCACACGGAGACAACATCTGAACCAAATATCATTGACTCGAAGTTACCACAGTGCTGACTGTGATACGGATCATTCTTTGGTTGTTGCAAGGGTTAGACTGAGACCAAAGAGAATCTACACAGCTAAACACAAATCTAGCCCCAGGATTAATATTATTAACACTCACGGTCCTGAAAAGTGCGCTCAGTTTCAACAGCAACTTGAAGACGCTTTCACTGATACACCAGAAAATTGTACAGTCAATGAAAAGTGGGGTCAACTTAAGGAAACTCTTTATAAAACTGCCGTAGGGGTTTACGGCACTGTGGATCATAAGAGGCAGGACTGGTTTACGGCAAACAGCCAGACTCTGCAGCCCTTGATTGATAAGAAGAAGATAGCTCTCTTAAGAAACAAGGAAAGACCAAGGCCTAACACTCTGAGTGAGCTAAAGCAAGCTAGGAAGGATGTGCAAAAGGCTGCCAGGCAGTGTGCAAATGAGTATTGGATCAAGTTATGTGAGTCCATTCAAATCGCAAGTGATAAGGGAAACATAAGAAGCATGTATGAAGTAATAAAGAAAGCCTGTGGTCCAGTGATCAAAAGAAGTGCACCATTGAAAACCTTGACTGGAGAAATCATAACTGATAAGAAACAGCAGATGGACAGATGGGTAGAGCACTATTTGGAGCTTTACTCAAGTGAGACCAAACTAGATGATGATGCCCTCAACGCCATAGAAGCCCTGCCAACTCTTGACCACCTGGACACACTTCCCACCATAACAGAAGTTAAGTGTGCTATAAATGAACTTGCATCTGGCAAGGCTCCAGGTAAGGATGGGATTCCAATAGAGGTTATCAGGAGTGGGCAAGACACACTCACTCTACAGAACGACCAGCTAATAGAGCTATGCTAGCGAGAAGGACAAGTCCCACAGGATTTCAAAGATTCAAGCATCATAACACTGTACAAGAACAAGGGCGATCGGAGCGACTGCAACAACTATAGGGGTATCTCACTTCTGTGTATTGTTGGAAAAGTATTTGCCAGAATTGTTCTGCGCAGACTTCAAGTCCTAGGAGATCAAGTCTACCCCGAATCACAGTGTGGCTTTCGACAGAACCGGTCTACCATTGATATGATATTCTCATTGCGACAAATGCAAGAAAAATGCCGTGAACAGAATCAACCACTGTTTATTGCCTTCATCGACCTCACAAAGGCATTTGATTTGGTCAGTCGTGAGGGTCTGTTCAAGGCACTAAAGAAGATTGGCTGCCCACCAACTCTTCTGTCCATTGTGGAATCGTTCCACACAGGCATGAAGGGTATAATCAAGTTTTATGGTGCAACTTCTGAAGAGTTTGAAATCAAGAGTGGAGTTAAGCAAGGTTGTGTACTAGCTCCCACCCTCTTTGGAATATACTTTTCACTTCTACTGAAATATGCCTTTCGTGATCAGGATGGTGGTATATACATTCACTCACGCTCAGATGGCGGCCTCTACAATGCTCAGAGATTGAAGGCCAAGACCAAAATTAGGAGGGTACTGATCAGAGAGTTGCTTTTTGCAGATGATGCTGCAGTTACGACCCACTCTGAGAAGAATTGCAATGTCTACTATCTGCATTCTCCAATGCTTGTTCTGAATTTGGTTTAACAATTAGCAAAAAGAAGACACAGATTATAGTCACAAGGTGCACATGGGGTACCATCAATCTTTATTGACGACGCCGAACTAGAGATGGTAGACCATTTTACATATCTAGGATCAGTGGTAAATAAATTATCCCTAGATCAGGAAATCAACATCCGGATTGGTAAGGCAGCAACAACAATGAACAGGTTAAGAAAAAGAGTCTGGGAGAACAGGAAGCTTACTGCCAAAACAAAAGTCCTTGTCTATCAAGCCTGTGTCCTTAGTACTCTTCTTTATGGCAGTGAAACCTGGACAACTTACTCACACCAAGAGAAACGTTTAAACAGCTTTCATATGCGGTGTCTGCGAAGAATTCTTGGTATTAAGTGGCAAGACAAAATCACAAGTACTGAAGTATTGGAAAGATCAGGTTGTGTGACAGTTTATTCCATGCTCAGTCTTCGTAGACTTAGATGGATAGGACATCTTAGGAGGATGGATGATGGTAGAATACCAAAGGACATCTTTTTTGGTGAATTACAGATGGGTAAGAGATCTCAGGGTCGGCCTCTAATACGATACAAAGATGTGTGTAAGCGGGACATGATTGATACAGGCATTGATAATGCACATTGGGAGCAAGTCGCCGCTGAAAGTGTTGCATGGAGGGCAAACATCAGAAATGGAATAAAGACAAAGGAGAAAATTATTGCAGATAAGTCACACACCAAGCGTGTGAGACGTAAGATGGTGCATGATGGTGGAAATGACCACGTGTTCACATGCACCCACTGTGAACGGACAGCGTATTTACAGCGTAAATTTGCCTTATCAGTCACATTCGCTACCGCCATAGGTAAAAGTTATTATGCCTTTTTAAAGCACAAACTATCGTCTGTCAAGACAGCAAGGTGCCAATTTATGTTTATCCACAGAAACTTACATTTCCAAAGCTATCAGATGTTTTTCAGCTTGACTACTCATTGTCCACGCTTGAATGCTCATTGTCCACGCTTGACATCCATACTAAAGTACAAATAGTGACTAATACGTTTATAATCCTATATAGTCTATAGAAGCAGTGGCAGTATAGTGACTAGCACGTGTATAATCCTATATAGTCTATAGAAGTGGTGGCAGCATTGCGACTAGCACGTTTATAATTCCACGCAGTAGGCTATATAGAAACGGTTGCAGCATAGCGACTAACACGTTTATAATCCCACCCGGTGACCACGTCTTCGAGCTCAATCAAGACGGAGTATTTAAAAACAAAATTGACCTAGGCTCCCAGGTCGTCCAAGCCTACAGTTGGTACCAGAGGAAGTTCTGGGAAGTAAATACGTGATAATAACATCAGCTATCCAGTGCCGACTGATCTATACAAATGTATGGGGCTAACACTGTATACTCAATACTCTAAAGGCGTGCAGACGAGCACTTGACTTGCCTTGACTTTAATTACCCAGTATATACTGCGTTGGTTGTAGTACTCTGCACGACATCGAACCCGTTCCACAATTCTACGACATACGGGGTTCGAAATCAGCTGAGAACAATTTGGAAACCGAACACTTTGTGTTATTTTCGATGCTATGGGGCGTCTGTCGTTTAGAAAACAATAACAGATTGCAGAAAGTAAAGATTGCTTATTTAAAAGAAATACAATGATTGCCCGAGTTTGATTGCGATGTCTTGTAAGGGACATGCAACTAATTAACATTTGTACTCTTGCGAAAATATTGTTCATATTTTTTTGCTGTTCCCATTTTCCTAATTTTTCTTATGCATGTTTATTTATGTTTGTATATGTGTATATATTTGTCGTGAACAATACTGATGGGTCAGTAGTGAGAAACAGACGGAGTGGTTGGGGTTTCATTGCGAAGGCTAATGGTCGATTGTTGAAAAATGAAAGCTCCCCCGATGTGTCTCCACCTTGCCATGGTGGGGGAGCTTGCGTGTCCCATTGACCCCATGTGCTGTCGATGGATAAAAACTACATATCGGACAGCATATGGGATAGGGGCCAGACTAAGAGAGACACAACCTGCTGCTCTGCAGGTAGACTGAGGATAGCAGTCAAAAGTTTAAATCAGGCGAACGAAGGCAGAAGTTCTTGATCCGGATACATACTCTAAGGCTCTCTGTCGAGGGTTGTGGCTGAACGCCTCTAAGTCATAAACCCTCGGATGTGAGAGCCGGGCCGATACCCACCTACCGAAAAATGGAGTTGAGATACTGAGCACGCTACATGCCCAGTTCTGCTACTTGTCCGAAGGCTCTTAGCTGGGGGATATGAGGAATCCCCGGATGAGAGGGCCTGGCCGTTTCTCGCTCACTGCTGCACGGAGGTTGGTGCTGAGCCGGCAGCACATGTAGCCTACCTCGTGAGCGAGTACTAAAATGTAGAAAGTGCCCCAGTCGAATGAAATGCTTACGAAAACTGTATCTAACTCATAGAGAGTATAGACAAAGGTGGAAAAACGTCCAAATAACACGAAATGGAACGCACGGCTAGCGAATCCATTGCGTGGACCGATGTCAAAAGCAAAAGCTCACCTAGTGGATGTCGCCCTCAGAGTGACCGTTCCTGATGTGCGCTTGAGCGACCATTGGCAAGCGAGATGCCCAACACATGGAAGTGGGGAACTAAAGCAGCCACGAACAGGACGTGGCAACTCAACGGGTGAGCCAAGTTTCAGAGCAATATGTGCCGGTTCTGCAATTATGGAAGCCTCCTTGGATAGCGAGGGAATGCCCATGGTCTGCCCCTGCCTTCCCTTGCGGGTTTACCGCGATGTCTTTGACCGTTCTATCTTGACCAGCTGAGATGTGGGCGACATCACATAAATAAGTCTAACGTGCCTCGAAACTCGAGGAAGGCTAACCTCATTAAAAATGTCCTCTGCAATTATGGAAGCCACCCAGGATGGCGGAAAATGCTATGGACTTTCCCTGCCTTCCTTTGAGGGATGACCGCGAAGTCTTCGACTTTTCAAATTTGACCAGCTGGGAGGTAGACGGTACCACAAAAGTGAGTGTCTCCCATGAATGCTAACCTGATCAAAAATGCACGCAAAGGCCGGATGTGCTGACCTAAGGTTTCGACCCAAGGGTGCCTAACGCACACCGCAATCACATCTGAAAAAACACTCCGGATGAACGCAAAGAAGAAGAAGAAGAAGAAAAAGGAAAGTATGGCATATGAGGTTACGACTTCCAGCATGAGAATGGAGGTGGAAGTAGTCACAGCGGCATTCCGTTGGTTAGAGGAGACCACTGCAACACACACTGTCTTCATCACTGACTCAAGGTGTATGCTTAGTACTGTTGAGAAAGGAATGTTTCGTGTGGAATGGCTCACCTCGCTTCAGAGGTCACAGATTGGGAGAATTGTAGAGCATATGGGAATGCTCTGAGTGCAGTGATGTCGGTTTTAGCTTAACTCAACGCAAGTGAAGCTTGTTTTACTGGGGATTTTCCTTTGACGTAACGTCAGTGTTATGTTTAGTATGTGTGATGGTATTTGAGAATGTAGCAGCATAATTATGATATCATTTTGTGCCGTGACAGATGTTCTTAACATATACACATCACATATAACATGTCATTGTATAAGCAGTCTCTGTGGCGAAGGGATTTAGAATGCATTTCGTAAACCCGCACACCGCGTTCAAAACACAATTGAGGTTGATTTGGAAGCAGACCGTCTTTCGTTGGTTTCCATACAATGGTATGAGTGCCGGTCGTTCAGAAAGAAATGGCAAACTACTGAACGTAAATCTGCTCAGCAGTCACCAACAGCCAAAAACAAAAATGCTGGCGTTGACTTCAACGTCCTATAAAAGATATTCAACTAACGTGTTTTTTTTAAAATTAGCATATATGTGTATGTATAAGTGTATGTCACCATTCTCCACCAATGTAACATTTATTATCACAATTATTCACCTAATGAAGTGAAACTTTACAGTGTTAATTTTGCTTGTGTTTTTGTTTCTAGTGCTGAGAGAATTCCAACAATCCGCTTGCTACACTAATTTTCCTAACTTTTGGCCAGACTGCTATACCGAAATCCCCGAATTCATCGACAATAATGTAACTTCTCGGTACGTAGAGTAAGTCACTAATTGTGGAATATTAGTCATTGGTTTGATAAGAATTACAGAGGCGAATCACAATACAAAATGTTCTATCGCATACACACATCTAGATGGTGATTTCAATTTGATTGCATTTGTAGCGATGCTTATCCGGCAACTTTTGCAGCTTGTCTTGTTCCAGTTATATTACTTTTCCTCTGGAGTAAACTAGGCAGACCAAGAGAGGGATCGTGCTGCATGAACATCACTTGGTCTCAACAATTCAGTCCTGGCTATGAACAGGTTATTATGCCTTTTTGCTTGAAGTACAATAAATGTCATCTGTCAAGACGGCAGGTGTCAGTGCATAATGAGAAGAGAGGTAATGAAGAACCCTCGTGGCTCCTGGAAATATCAATGGTGACCGAGGTAGAGGCAGACCGGGAGAAATGATGCGTTGTCGTCTAAGGTTAAGGCAGAGAGGCATATCATCAACGGAATTGACCAATGACCGAGATGTCCGGAGAGAGATAGATGCCTTCACCACTTTGCGGACACATACTGATGATGATGATGACTGTTTCACTGTGAGCTACAGTAGCTAAGCGGTTGGCTCCTTTATCTATAAACACAGTAGCACGGTGGTCAAATCCCGACAATACTAGAATTTGTCATCACATATCGTTATGTAGTGACGTCATATTCGCCTTCTTCTCCCGTTCGCAGACTAAAAACTAACGGGCCACATCTAGCCATGCAACTCATCGGTCAGTGTATACCACTTCAGCTTGCATTTAAGTCTCGTTTGCTGTCTCTAGACAGATTCCATCCAATGTAATGGGCTCTACGTTCCTGTAGGTAGGCTTTATTCACTAAACGTGTTGCCTGGGCAGAGTCACTGCGGTCTGCCTTCTGCGATTTCAAACTGCGTGGGATGATTTTCGAGGTTTACAAGTTACGCATAGGACCTTGTGTATTGTTGCTTTACCCGAGGAGGCTAGAGATCCCATTTCACTTCCAAACTGATCAAGGAGACGTGTGACTGAAGAAATACATATGTTGCCACAGGAAAAATTCAAGTTCTAAAAATTGTATTTTACATTTTGAGGTGTTGTTTGGTTGCCATGTTCTTTTGTTCGGGACATACTACCATCTGTTCAAGTTCAGGAAACTGTTTTTATTTTGACTGCGACTCTTGATAGACATAATTATTTCTTATAATTGTTTTACACTATTTGAAAAGATGACTATATCAACTGCATACCTAAGCTCTGGAAACTGATTTCCAACAACCGGGTAAACATTGTCCATGTTCTGACCATTTCTAATATGTATGGGGAGATAATGCAACCGTGACCTACTCCCCAATGCATCTCAAACCAGTTTGATGTGTCACAGGCTACGCTGATGGCTACTTCACTTTATAATGATTTTGTTTAAGTGAATGAATTGCGCTGAAAAAACCACAACACTCATTATATTCCACTGCTTCAGAAGTTGTAATCTATTAAGCAAGTATGAATATATATATATATATATATATATATATATATATATATATATATATATATATATATATATATATATATATGTGTGTGTGTGTGTGTGTGAGTAGTGTGTGTGTGTGTGTGTGTGTGTGTGTGTGTGTGTGTGAATGAGAGTAGCAATACAGATAGGAAATAAAAAAGCGTAATGAAGCTATCTAGCGAGAAGTTAATCCACCCAGGGAAATAGTTACTACTGTTTGAATGAGATCGTTGATAGTTTGTTGCCAAGAAAAATCTCTAGTAGGTTGTGACAACAGTCAAGTTTGAGGTGGGAGGGGTAGGAAAGGGGAGGGGCGGACTAGGAGACCAAATGTGCAGACAGTTTAACATCATGGAATGAAGGAGGAACATCGTTATCATAAATTGTGGGTAGGTAGTACTCGAGAACAGGCTAACTGCGTGTACCACGTTCGAAATCTGTGCACATGATTTGGAAGCTGACTGCCATATGTTGAATTATAACAATGGAAAAAGTCCTATTCGTTCAAGAAACTACGGCAAAATACTGAACGTGAACTTGTCTAGTAAATCACAATACCCCCAAATTGCTGGGGTTGATTGCGAGGTCCAATAAAGGACACGCAAGTTAACACGAGACAAAGACTATGGACAACATAAGCATTTAAACTGTTTGTCAGCTACATTAATTTTGAAGAAAATTGAATCACATATTAGCATTGTCATATTTTGCTTACATTTCAGACTTGCAAGAATACGCACGTGTGTGATCAGCGCTTTCAGCGAAACGTGTGGCGAGGCAGGCGGGACCATTTTGGCATCACTCATATAATAGACGCCCACAACAACGTTGCTTACGGTTTGTAATGAAATTGTGGGAACCAATATGCATCATTTGATGAATGTATCCATGTTCTCTTTATAGTAGCTCTAAAATTTGTGGATGAAACATTATCCCAAGACAGTTTGCATGTCCTGGGCAGAATAATGAGCCGGTTATATCCAAAAATATCTCTCCGCAGATGTGAAATGCCAGTACCAGTTATGCACACCCTACTGGTTCCTCAGCTTGGAGAGACCAAGGATGATCTCTATAATACAGTTCCCCGTGGAGACGGTACTTCCGGTACCGGGTCGGGAAAAAAAGTATCGTTGCAAGCTCTTAGCAGGGTTCAGACAGCCTGAACAACTCTCCATTGGGTTAAAACGCATAATCGGGGCGTGAGGGAGGGGGGGGGGGGGGGGAAGAGAGGCTTCAAATAAAAACCTTGAAAGTGTGATAGAAATTACAATAAGAATGGCATTGTCTTGTAACATGTCAATATATTTGTTAAGGATGTCAAGAGTTATAAGCACGTGACATCACATTGCAAACGAAAAAAATGACGTCATAAGGACAGTTTAAAGATAGCCGTCTACATTTTTACATACCCCAACCGTCTTTTCTTATCAGAGGAGGAGTGAAACCTATAGAAAATGAAGGTCCAGTAAGGTGATGCATATCTGTCAGTACAGAAAGTGTATGAGTGGAGTAGGAACTTTTAAAACAGCTTAACTTTTGTAAGAGACTTTTGAGTTCGATGAAGAGATCAACAGGTAGTGCATAAGTGGTTACACACGCGACCAAGAGAATGTTTTTTCTACAGAGATCAACGCACTTTATCGGCGCTGGAGGGTTTGCGTTGATCTCAGTCGTGACAACATCGAAAAATGATAAATGGAGAGAACTAGACAACTACCAGAGAATAAAGAGGTAAATAAAATACGCTGGTGCTAGATAGACCATGCATTGGAAGAAGTCGATTCTTACCAATTGGTAGAGACTTTAAGGTTCCAGAATTTACTAGAGTTTGGTTTCTTATCCATTTAGCAATGTGCATTCTATCCTATTTTCTGACAGTCGTTCCGTTCTGCCTAAGTAGGTGGACAAGCATTTATACTGACATTGCTATACTCAGTCTTTCAGGTTATTCACCAGCAGACCTAAACATTGCACAATGTTATTAATGCTGTATATTTAATTTGATTGTTTGCGATTTTGTTGGCAAGTTTATGTTCAGTAGTTTGCCGTTGTTTCTGAACGACCGGCATTGATCCTATCGTATGAAAACCAGAGCCTTCTGTAAGTCTGCTTCCAAGTGTCCCGCAGCCTCTCCATGCAACCTCTTCGTCACAGAGCCGGCTTTATATGCGATTCGGTATCACTGCAATCGGGACATTCTTACACGGGCTCCGTTACCCCATTCAAAACCCGCCGCAGAGTTCCGATGTTGATTATTCCATTAGCAATTTGATTACAATGACTCCTGACTTTTCCTCTACGCTTTAAATAACGACCAGCTCCACAACTCACTACTTTCTGAGCCAGTCTTTCTAGATATTATTACATCGTCTGTTCAGTTGCACTTTTCACCCAACTCCAGAGAGAACGCGACCACCACCACTTCTTGACCTAAAGTAGCCCTCCAGCCAGAGGCACAGCAGTAGCCTATCTAGTAGCTTGGGCATTGTCCTGCACGTCCTGGGCAGAAAATAATGATATGCTAGTAATGTCCATCATGTCGAGCTATATGCTTGCCACTACACCTGAAGTATGCTAGCTTCCACCTTTCGAAGCATACCATGTGAGTCCGTTACAAACACGATATGTCTTCTATGCTCCCCTAAAACCACACGGTTACTATCTGAAATTCCATTTCCATGTTAGATATTGTAGTAGCACATGCCAAACTCACTTATTTTATAATGTCCATTTGTCTTTACAATATTCCCTTTATACTTCTTAACACAGACCCAGAGATGTATATAATTACATTGCCAGGGTGGGTGTTGTCTATCGGATGTTGCATGGGCATTAGTATGATACTCCCTGCCTATTCTCGGCATACTTTGCACGCGTACTAGTTTCACCATGAAACTATGAGATATTCTTAGTACGCAATCAATTAACGAAATGATCATGCGCTGGTAAAGTGTCTACAACATGACTTGCACCATGCCCGCTCCTGCCATCACTTTCAGAGTATTGAGTCTCTACTTGTCATTTTCTCCCACACAATGGCAAGCCACCGTCAAAGGTTATATAATTGGCTGCGTTGTCTCTATTGATCACATTAACATTTGAATGATATCTGGTAACGCCTCTTTAACAATTCTGTTGTTCAATGAGCACCATAGTACGGATGCTTTGTCCGGGTTGATGACAAAGCCCTTTTCCATACAGCATTTATACACTGTCCACAACAGCTGGCAGTTCTCCAGACATTTTTTCCTTGTCTCTCGCTTGTCTATATACGTGGATGTCATCAGCAAATGTCAACATTCTTGCTATTCCTTATTACTGTTATCTTAATTATGTAGGCGTTGATATTACAGATCTCTGTCATAGTCCGGGTATTATGCGGTATCATTGCCTACTACAGTTAAAAGTTTGAAGTTCGATTCTCGATGGTTGGTTATCCACATTAATACAGTGTGTCTTTGTGAGCGTCACGATGTGTTTTTGCCTAAGGAATATGACTATACATTTGACTATGTGTGTCTCTGTTTGTCGCTGTTTGTGTGACTGTAAGTGGTTTTGTTTGAGCGACTACATATATGACTGTATGTAACTTTGTACGTGACTATGTGCGTTTCTTTGTATCTATGCTTCTGTGGCTGTGTGCATTTCTGTTTGCCTCCGTGTGAATATGTTTTCGTATGTGTACTCAGAATTATATTGAGAAGAACAAGAAAGAATGAAAACAAAAATGAAAATTAGAGAAGAACAGTATAGATGTTTGGAAGGTAAGGGTACAGACAATGCAATATATTCATGAAGGACACTAATAGAAAGTTCAGTAAAGACATATATTTGTGCTTCATAGATTATACTAAAGCATTTGATAAAGTAAAACATAATGAGCTGATTAAAATGTTAGAAGATATCAACATTGATGTGAAAGAAGATCTAAGAATAATAAAGAATATTTACTGGAACCAAGTAGCAGCAATTAAAATGGGAAATAAAGAGGGTAGTTACGAACACATAACGCTAGGAGTACGACAGGAATGTGTCTCGTCACCGGATCGCTTCTCCCTCAAAAACTAAGTAATACTGAGAAGATCAAAGAGAAGCCAGGAATACTAATCGGGGGTTATAATATAAACAATATACGCTATGCAGATGGCACAGTGTTGGTGGCGGATAATGCAAATGATAACAATTGAATATCAAGAAAACGGTAACAATGGTGATATCAAAGATCATGGTTACACCAAAATGTGAGATGGAAGAAAAGAATGTAAGAAAGAGAAGGCTGAAATGCTATATAGAACCAATTTTGCTATATGGCAATGAATCTTGGAATGTAAATAAACAAATTATGAAGAACTTAGAAGCAACAGAGATGTGGTTCCTGAGACGAATGTTACGAATTCCTTGGACTGCTAGAGTAACCAACAATGATTGCCGAAAGAGGCTAATGAAATTAGAAAACTATATACAACAATAAGAAAGAGACAAACATCTTTCTTTGGTCATGGGATGAGTATAGAGGGGCATTTGATGATGATGATTATGATGTGGAAATAATATATATTGTTTTATAGGCAACAAGTAAACCTGACTTGACCTCGTCCACAGAAAACCAAGCGTTAACGTGATCAAGACTGCCTGGAGAGAAATGTGTAACCAGACATCTGTTTTATGCTATACCACAGTTGATCATTGGCTGGTACTACGTAAAGAAACTCTGCTCAGAATATAAGACGTTACTTTTCTCCAAAACATGTTGTAACGTCTATAGTAGTTATTCGAGACATGTTTAAAATGGGCACTTTTAAAAAAGTTTACTTTTTAAAAATTGAACTAACCAACTTTTGTTTCCGTCTGCCCACCACATCCTCTTTACTCTGACAAGACCAGTAGCACTGACAATCTTGTAGTATACATTTCATGTGATATTTCATTATCCGACTAGGAAAAATCAATCTAACAAGGATTTAATTGTGTTCTACTCCGTCTTTATAAGACAGGCATGCCTCACTTCACATTATCCAACTCTTTCACTGTACGCTTAGGCTTAAGTACTTTTTCAGTACACACAAACGCAGTACTCGCTCTACAACCTCTTAAGACCGTTTCTCCGCTATTTCCAATCTACTTAACCTCCCAATCCAGGCTTGCCAAAAGCCCCGGATCTGTATAATGCAGACTTTCAACAGCTGAGACCGAAACCACAAGGACGTTCCAGTTTTACAGCAGAAGAAAAGCAAGCTCAGTCTTAGCTGTAACGTCGCCATGACATCATCATCAGACTCGCTGGCAAAGGTGGTTCATGCTGTATATTCCACTTATCCTGCCTCTTCCTGTGTTTTCCTACTCCCTCAATGGCAAATCGTCTCTCCTCCCCTCTCAATTTCAATAATGTTTAACTGGACTTTGTTCATGCCTCTCTCCACGTTTTCTGTGTGACAATATCCGCACGACCCATACACGACGGGCATCAATCCACTGCCTGCTATTATCTCGGCGTCCGTCTGGGTTCACCAGTCTCTGAGTTAAGTACCACACGTTTCACTGTATTATGCTTTCTTACTTTTATCTTAAATGGTTTCATAATATTTTCCTGTGTCACTTTAGTAACTTTCCTCCTTTGCTTTGTGTTTGCTTATTTCTTATTATTATGTGCTAATGAAGCCTTGTTGCCACAACATCCTCTTTGTTTTTGTTTTCCCTTTTTCAGCTGCAATTGTGTGAAGCTGGTCTACATTTCTTGCTTTCCAGTTAGTTATATTTTTACAGCTTTACCGCAGTTAAGCATATTTCACGTATTAAAAAAAAAATACATTAACGTAGGTCTTGGCCATTTTCTATGTCCACTCTTCAAAATATAGCCAATAAAGATCAATAAAGCAATCAAGCGTCTGTGGGTTTATATTTTCTACCGTGGTATTCTTTCTGATGGCACTAGTAGCTTCGTGGAAAAATTCAAATGTTCACAAAAACAACAACAGCGAGTCATACTATGCTGCTGAAGAAACGTTAATGATAACGATGAATATCCATACAACTTAAGCATACTGCAAGTACATCAAATCAAGCTAGACTAGAGGGGACATGCGGGAAGGCAAAGAAGAATAGTCAACCAACATAGAACTGGTGTCCTCTGTCGCTATACGCTGAGGGAGGTACTGAGCATTTATGGACAAATGGTTCGATGTGCAATGAGGATCATCTATTGACGAAATATCTAATTTTCCAGGCAATCAGGAGTTTATCTACTTAAACACAACAACCGGGCGGGGAGGCGGTGGCCAGCACACTTGAATGTCAGCCTGGGCGTCCGGATCCATTCAGCCGAAAATTGATAACAGGAATTGACTTTTTTAAATATTGAGCACAACCCACTACTGGCAACGCTGATCGCATTCTGCTATGAACCTAAGGCCTAACCACGTTAATGTGGAAGCACTAGACTCGAGTTTCGCTCTCGTTTGAGCTCTTGAGTTGTGCATATCCTTGACCGGACCCGGAATTGACTTGTTAAATAAAGATGGACGGAATGATCTTGACATCCCCTGCCGACTGTTGATTGGTCTATACAAATACGAGGCTAACACCATATACCTAGCACGCATCATTGCTCTTAAAAGATTCCTTGACTTGTACTTACAGTTTATTAGGAATCAATAACAATATGTTGTAAACATTTAACCCACCGACCATATACTCTTTTAAAGATATGACCATGTCCGTAAGATAACGTATGTAATGTTATACTACAAGCAATTATAACAGCATTAGGACATATACAGATATGACTGAGCTACCGTATGACATAAATCGGTACTACCTGCTTTCTGTTAGCGCCGAATGTTGGGCGACGTTTACCAAACCCGACATCCCACATTGTGCCAACGGCTTCTAACGGAAAAGCGCAATCGGGAGGGTACAAGCCTTATGCTGGTGCTTGGAAATGCAATCTAAAGACACAATCTCACGGCAGGGCAGATCAGGCCCTAAGCCTTGGTTGGCAGCTGGTCTAGGATCGAAGCTCCGACCGGCGCTCAGTTAGAGCATTTACGGAGTTAGTGCACTGAGCTGAGTCTCTCCAAACTCATTTTTGAGTTAGGAGGAGAACGGAGCACTTATGGGTTACACCCGTGTGCCGTGATGTTGATCCATCGACTAAACTAAACTAGAGCATTTCTTTGCTGATCCAGCATCTTCTGCAGATTGTCTTGTTCCAGATGTATTAATGTTACCATAGTTTAGTTTAGTTTAGTTTAGGTTAGTTTTGTCGACGGGTGTAACCCATAAGTGCTCAGTTTTCCTCCTAACTCAAACCTGAGTCTGGAAAAACTCAGCTCAGCGCTACCATTCCTCTGGTGTGAACTAGGCAGGCCGAGAGAGGGATCATGCTGCATGGGCAACACATGTTCTCTATATTTTTAGCCCACGCTTTGTGCTATGGAGAGGTATAACTCCATCCCTGGTCTTAACCGGCTTAGGAATCAAAGCAAGAGGTAGCAGTTACGGGTTATAAGTCCTTGTCAATTGGTAGAACATAGGGGCGCCACGGGTTGCCTCTGACAGTGGGAAACACTTAAAGGTGTCACTGATCAGCTACCGCCCGCCTCTAGCTGGGTAGCCCCCGGCAAGTTGGCTGCTGATCCGCCACAGCCTGCCTTCTTCAGTGGGTCCTTGGGGCTAGGACAAAATCTGAATAGCAGGCTGTAAAACGAATGCACCTGGTACCAATAACAAGACGAATAGAAACCTCAAGTTACGGCTTGCAACCTGGAACGTAAGAACCATGTGTCCAGGATTTTCCACTGACCTAACTAATATTGACGATGTGAGAAAACCGGCTTTGATTGATGTCGAACTCAGTCGTCTTAACATTGATATTGATGGTCTGGAGGAGACTCACCTCGCTGTGGGAGGGCCACTCAGGGAAAACAATTACACAGTTTTGTTTTTTGGAAGGGTAGAGGACAGGCAGAAAAAAAGGCAAAATGGTGTGGGCTTTACAATGAAAAATTCGCTACAGGGAATTATTGAAATTCTAGCTGGAGGTAATCAAAGACTATTATCCTTGCGCTTGGCAACCTCTTGTGGTGTTTGCCACCACTATCACTGCATATGAACCGACACTTGATTCGTCTGATGATATGAAAGATGCCTTCTATGAGGAGTTAGACTCTGTGATCAAGGCAGTTCCAAATTCCGACTACATTTATATATTCGTGGTGATGTCAATGCTCGTATGTGCAAGGACTCGATTTCATGGCTGGTGTTCATTGGAAATTACAACATCGGAAGCATGAATGAAAACAGGCAAAGGCTGTTGGAGCATTGCAACTGAAATGACCTATGCATTGCAAACTTCTTTTTTTTTTTTTAACAATAGAGCTCAATAAAGTTACATGGAAAATCCAAGATCTGGCCATTGGCATCAGCTGGACTTCATCATCACACGGAGAAAACATCTGAATCAAACATCATTAACTCGAAGTTACCACAGTGCTGACTGTCATACGGATCATTCTTTGATTTGTTGCAAGGGTTAGACTGAGAGCAAAGAGAATCTACACAGCTAACCACAAATCTAACCCAAGGATTAATATTATTAACACCAACGATCCTGATAAGGAGTTGAGTTCCAACAGCATCATGAAGACGCTTTCACTGATACATCTGAAAATTGTACAGCAAGTAACAAATGGGGTAAACTGAAGGAAACTCTTTATAAAACAGCGGTAGGGGTTTATGGCACCGTGGATAAGAGGCAGGATTGGTTTGCGGCAAACAGCCAAACACTGCAGCCCTTGATTGACAAAATGAAGATAGCTCTCTTAAGAAACAAAGCAAGAACAACACGTAACACTGTCAGTGAGCTGAAGCAAGCAAGGAACGATGTGCAAAAGGCTGCCAGGCAGTGTGCAAATGACTATTGGATCAAGTTATGTGAGTCTATTCAAAATTCATTATTTTTGGTCTCACTTGAGTGAAGCTCCAATTAGTGCTCTACCCATCTATCCATCTGCTGTTTCTTATCAGTGATGATTTCTCTAGTCAATGCCGTCAGTGGTGCACTTTGGACACTTTGCCTATTTCATAATTTAAAAATAGGGGGGCTGAAGTGGTCTCGAGGTATGGTGTCTGCCTCGAGTGCTGGAGGTCCCGGGTTCAGGCCCCGGTGAGGACCGGGATTTATTAAAAAAATCCACCTGGACTTCCAGTAATAAAATTTCCCCTGGTCTCTGGGTAGTGAGATCGGACGCCCGTGTGTATTGTTGCGCACGTAAAAAATCCCTTGGCAGTTGGAAATCGAAAAAGAGTAGCCTAACGGCGCTGCCCGGCAAAATTTCGAGTTAAAAATCTACCCAAAGTATTTCAGGATCCTCGCCGATGCAACGGAGTTCGTGCATTGGGCTGAGTTTCTCCAGACACAGGTTTGAGTTAGGAGGAAAACGGAGCTCTTATGTGCCGTGGTGTTGATCCAACGACTAAACTAAACTAAACTAAACTGAGTCTATTCAAAATGCAAGTGATAAGGGAAACATGTATGAAGGGATAAAGAAACCTATGGCCCAATGATCAAAAGAAGTGCACCACTGACGGCATTGACTGGAGAAATCATCACTGATAAGAACAGGAGATGGATAGATGGGTAGATCACTAATTGGAGCTTCACTCAAGTGAGACCAAACTAGCGGATGATGCCCTCAACGCCATAGAGGCCCTGCCAACTCTTGACCACCTGGACACACTTCCAACCATAACAGAAGTTAAATGTCCCACAAACAAACAAACAAAATTGCATTTGCCAAGGCTGCAGGTAAGGATGTGATTCCAATAAAGGTTATCAGGAGTGGACAAGACACACCCACTCTATATATCCACCAGCTAATAGTACTGCCGACTTCGTGGCTTAGAGGTTATGACTTTTCTCCGTAATCTCGTATACTCTCGTCAGGTAACGTGATGACGGTTCAAATCAGCAGTGGTTCGAATCGCATCGGTAACTTACGGGGTATGTGAGCCGGCCGCTCAGAAAGCAATGGCAAACTACTGAGCGTAATCTTGCCAAGAGATCAACATACAGCTGAAAGATGCTGGTGTTGACAGCTAAGTCCTGTAAAAAGGATATGCTAACAAAAAAAGATCTATGCTGACGAGAAGGACAAGCCCCATAGGATTTCAAAGACTCAAGCATCATAACACTGTACAAGAACAAAGACGATCGGAGCGTCTGTAACAATTATAGGGGTATCTCACTGCTGTGTAATGTTGGGAAAGTATTAGCCAGAATTGTTCAGCGAAGACTTCAAGACCTGGGAGATCAAGTCTACCCCGAATCACAGTGTGGCTTTCGACAGAACCTGTCTACCATTGATATGATATTCACATTGCGACAAATGCAAGAAATATGCCCTGAACAGAATCAGCCACTGTTTATTGCCTTTATCAACATCACAGTGTCATTTGATTTGGTCAGTCTTCTTGAGGGTCTGTTCAAGGCACTAAAGATGATTGTGTACTATCTCCCACCCTCTTTGGAATATACTTTTCACTTCTACTGAAATATGCCTTTCGTGTTCAGGATGGTGGTATATACATTCACTCACGCTCAAATGGCGAACTCTACAATGCTCAGAGATTGAAGGTCAAGACAAAATTAGGAGTGTATTGATTAGAGAGTTGCTTTTTTGAAGATGATGATGCAGTTACGACCCACTCAGAGGAAGAATTATCTAAGATTTGGCACTATCTGCATTCTCCAATGCTTGTTCTGAATTTGGTTTAACAATTAGCAAAAAGAAGACAGTTTATGTCACAAGGTGCACATGGGGTACCAGCTATCTTTATTGACGACACCGAACTGGAGATAGTAGACCATTTTAAATATCTAGGATGAGAGGTAAAAAGAAAATTATCCCTAGATCATGAAATCAACATCACGACTGGTAATGCAGCAACAACAATGAACAGGTTAACAAAACGATTCTGGGAGAACAAGAAGCTTACTGCCAAAATAAAAGTCCTTGTCTACCAAGATGTGTCCTTAGTACTCTTCTTTATGGCATTGAAGCCTGGTCAACTCACTCACACCAAGAGAAATGTTTAAACAGCTTTCATATGTGGTGTCTGCGAAGAATAATTGGTATTAAGTGGCAAGACAAAATCACAAATACTGAAGTATTGGAAAGATCAAGTTGTGTGACGGTTTATTCCATCCTCAGTATTCGTCGACTTAGATGGATAGGACACGTTAGGAGGATGAATGATGGTAGAATACAAAAGGACATCTTTTTTGGTGAGTTACGGATGGGTAAGAGAACTCAGGGTCGGCCTCTACTACGATACATAGATTTGTGTAAGTGGGACATGATTGATACAGGCATTGATAATGCACATTGGGAGCAAGTCGCCGTTGAACGTGTTGCATGGAGGGCAAATATTAGAAATAGGAATAAAGACAAAGGAGCAAATGATTGCAGATAAGTCACACACCGAGTGTGTGAGACGAAAGAAGGTGCATGATGGTGGAAACTACCACGTGTTCACATGCATCCACTGTGAACGAACATTTACATCACAAATTGGCCTTAACAGTCACATTCGCTACCCAATGGGTTGTAGTTATTATGCCTTTTTGAAGCATAATGTCTGTCAAGACGGCAAGGTGCCAATGATTATGAACGATATAATCGGACACGATTGGATGCACAATTGCCAGCTACCACTAACGAAGCCTGGGGGTCCAAGGTATTCGCAAAATTCGTCTTAGAAATAAGATCTTTGCCCCTCCAAGATTCCTACTTTATTCATTAAGATTTTAATATTCACTTTCAGACTACAGAATAGTTTGAATATTACATTAGAGTACTCTCTGTCTGACAGTTGGTGCGATTTATAACATAAGACACTTTTCACCTTCTGAATTGCCTTTGCTTAACCTATTCTGCTATTAATCTTTTTTACACAACTTTCCTCTTGTTATGATTTCACTTAAATATTTGAACTTATCGACTTGGTTAGCATTCTCCCTTCCATTATAATATTATATGTGTTATATTATGGACCTGATGTTAATTTGTGGCAGGGTAGGGGTATACCCTATCAAAGGAGAAGTAAGGTACCTGTAACTTGTTTTCCCGTGAGGAACGTGGAATCAATAAGCACATCTTCAAGCTTATTATCTTTTGGGATTATTGACTGACTTCTGTCTACACTCCTCCCTTCTGTCTTCCCTTCCATATATCTATTCCTTTCTCTGTCTCTATTATTCCTTCATCACATACTCCGACAACAGTTTCTTTCAACGATTAATAAAATATTTATTTAATAAAACTCTGTCTGGTGTATGTATGGACTGTGTATATGTAGTTGATAGTGTATTCTATTGTTGGTGCAAGAATGAACTCGGAATGTCTAGTCTCTGTATCACATCCTGCCCATTCACACGGCCAAATCACATGACAGCAAACATATAACAGGACAGGTCTCACCCTGGATGTTCCGTATGCTTGAGTCTGGGGGTTAATCCGTTATTGAACGAAACAAAACTGTTCACCACTGGATCACTGTAAAGTAATAATATTCCAGTAAGTCTATGACTTCGCCAGAGTCTGCTTCACAAAGTTAATAATCCAACACCGGAAAAACCATATCACCACTGTTCTGCATATTGTCTCTAGCAATGTTCTGACTTGTCTATTGTTTCTTCACTATGAGTCTACAGTATAAACGTATGTAGTTTTATTTGGCTTTGCTTTCTGCAAACTTATCTTCCTTTTTCATTGTTACTTTGGTTATCTGGATATCCTGTGCTTCTTTTTCAAAGTTCATTTAAGGCTATATTTTATTTCGTCTCCCTATTTGAACCTGTCAATGTTCTTCCTTGGTTTATTGAAGTATTTGATCTCCGCCCAAATGAAATGCCTTGAGTTTATCAACAAAGCTTTTTCTGTACACAAGACGTATGTGTCTATCTTCTCTGATATGTCAGGATGAGAATTGGAACCTGTGAGATGTATAATAAATCAAGTGATATGCGTCTGCCACTTAATACTACTTATGTAAGTGTCCTTCTCCAGCCGTAATGACAAGGCTTCCGAAGTAAACACTAACATAAGACATATGAATTCACCAAAGTCTAAACTATTCACTAATAGAAAGCAATGGTAAACGCTATGCACACACATCTATTTCCCTATGCTTAAACTATTACGCCAAGGTTATAATACCTTATATATTCAATTATCATCCCGGAATTGAAATACACTAGCGAATAAAACACTAATATCCCATATTCTTTCAACCATTACGGACGTGTAATTCTTTCCCCACTCAGGATGCATAGATAATTCAGCCCAGTTTGGAACATACACTAAACAGAAAACCCCGTTTCTACTCTTTATATTGAGTGTCCAATCCTCCGTTAATGTTTGATGTTCATACCTCAACACTCGTCTCTTGACGTATCCTGCACATCAAAAGGCGGTGAAATCACGTTGTGGTTAGTTGCTCGTTTCTTTCCGTTGTTACGCTGTTTCCCTGAGTTCCCCTTACGCTAATACTTCAAAGCATCCGAACCCGTTGATCGCCGTCTACATTCGTTTTACCACAACGCGATCTCCCCGTTTCCCCCTGTCCGTCAGATCAGATCGTCTGGCAATGACCTCTGCGAACACCTGTATCCTATTTTTATATCTGTCGGTCAATGATCTTTAATTTATACTCCTCTCAGACTGAAGTACACGTTTGTTAACCCTCCTCCTACATTGTAGTTTTATATGTAAGTTATCAAGGAATCACTAAACTGCAGTTTTCCCGTGACAGTACCCCCATTCCTCCGCTAGCCTACTGGACACCGTTAGACAAGGTGGAATACACATTTTGCCCCACGGTCAGGGTTGCATGAAGCTATGCGTGCAGGTGCTGGATGATGTTGAAGAGCTGCCGTCAGAAAGTTGTTGTCTCCAATGTCACAGGATAGCTGTAGGCAACGGATCTCTTTTTCTTTTTCTGTTGGGAGACAATGGCTACAGTCATTGACCTGTATGGTAACTTCTAAGAAGTAAAGCAATGGCAAGCTAAATTCTTTAGAGATGCCAAGAGAGTCATATTTTGTAATTTCATAGAACATCACAAAAACTACGCAAATGGGTGTTCCATACCAGCAGCCTCACCCGGTAGGGATAGTCATGTGCACCAGGTGACTCCAGGCCGTCAGCAAGCGACTGAATGCAAAAGAAATACCTAGAAGGCTTCGCCACTTGGTTTGGTCGAAACAAGAACACAGAGCTGATTCACGACTCTGGTGATAGTGTGAGATGGCGAAACGTGACCGCCAACGCTTATCAACATGGCACATGATGATGATGATGATGATGATGATGATGATGATGATGATGATGATGATGATGATGATGATGATGATGATGATGATGATGATGATGATGATGATGATGATGATGATGATGATGATGATGATGATGATGATGATGATGATGATGATGATGATGATGATGATGATGATGATGATGATGATGATGATGATGATGATGATGATGATGATGATGATGATGATGATGATGATGATGATGATGATGATGATGATGATGATGATGCCATATTTAAGAGTTGATTTGAGTCATGAAATAACATATCAAAATTTTATACGTGATCTGTCCTATCTGCAATAAGGAGGCTCTCAGTGGCTTCCGGCCAGAAATACTAATCGAAAACTGCATTACATACTACTAACAGATTTGTCCAACAACAACGCTGTACTAAAGTTATAAATATGAATAGAATTGACGAAAATGAAGCGTTTTTGGCGTATAAAAAGACACGGATGCCTGGAAAAGATATCCATGAGGGTTATGTAACGAGGAAGAGAAGGGAGGGGGGGGGAGAGATAACACTGTAAATTGACTCAAGATGTGATAGCTAATTTGCCTAGAGCAATTCACACGCCTTGATAGAAAATAAAATGTCTAAAGACACAAGGAAAACATATAACGAACCTGCTGTCTATTTATAAAGTTTTATAGCCATCACATTTGTTAAGGCTTAAGTGCCAAATGATGATGGATGGTATTTCGTGCAGAAGAGCATAGTATTTGATACTGTAACATCTAGTCTGAAAATGGAGGCGGGGAAAGTCTGGAAGACAAACAACACGTGCATTGCAAGTGTAACGGACTTCGAAATTATGATGAGAAAATTGAAGATATGCATGCTTCGGACAGAGTGGCACTTTCCATTCAGCAAATAAAAATTGAGATCATCTGTTGTGTTTTCTCCAGGACATGCTGAGTCTGCATCCCTTGGTGAAATATTGGTGCATGATAAGGTAGATGTAATCGAGGCCCCTTGACATCGAGTGTATAGTACAGACGAACTGGTAGATCATCATGGCTTGGAGAAAATGGTGCTGCAGGGAGTGACTAGGGGATTTGGCCGATACTCAAAACTTCGAGTGGCCTGACGGACTGCTAGTCATCGGACTGCTAACTTATATCAATAATGCTGAGACCCTTCGATGGCTGTTGCAGATAGGACAGATCACGTATAAAATTTTGAGATGTTGTTTCATCACTCAAATTAACTCTTAAAATGGCATCATCATCATCACCATCATGTGCCATGTTGATAAGCGTCGGCGGTCACGTTTCACCATCTCACACTATCACCAGAGTCGTGGATCAGCTCTGTGTTCTTGTTTCGACCAAACCATGTGGCCAAGCCATCTAGGTATTTCTTTTGCATTCAGTCGCTTGCTGACGGCCTGGAGTCACCTGGTGCACATGACTATCCCTACCGGGTGAGGCTGCTGATATGGAACACCCATTTGCGTAGTTTTTGTGATGTTCTATGAAATTACAAAATATGACTCTCTTGGCAACTCTAAAGAATTTAGTTTGCCAGTGCTTTCCTTCTTAGAAGTTACCATAAATGTCAATGACTGTAGCCATTGTCTCCCAACAGAAAAAGAAAAAGAGATCCGTTGCCTACAGCTATCCTGTGACATTGGAGACCACAACTATGTGACGTCAGCTCTTCAACATCATCCAGCACCTGCTCGCATAGCTTCATGCAACCCTGACCATGGGACAAAATGTGTATTCCACCTTGTCTAACGGAGTCCCGTAGGCTAGCGGAGGAATGGAGGCACCTTACTTCTCCTTTAATAGGGTATACCCCTACCCTGCCACAAATTAACATCACGTCCAAAATATAACACATATAATATTATAATGGAAGGGAGAATGCTAACCAAGTCGATAAGTTCAAATATTTAAGCTAAATCATAACAAGAGGAAAGTTGTGTAAACAAGATTAATAGCAGAATAGGTTAAGCAAAGGCAATTCAGAAGGTGAAAAGTGTCTTATGTTATAAATCGCACCAACTGTCAGACAGAGAGTACTCTAATGTAATATTCAAACTATTCTGTAGTCTGAAAGTGAATATTAAAATCTGAATGAATAAAGTAGGAATCTTGGAGGGGCAAAGATCTTATTTCCAAGACGAATTTTGCGAATACCTTGGACCCACAGGTTTCGTCAGTGGTAGCTGGTAATTGTGCATCCAATATTGTTCGATAATATCGTTCCTAATCATTGGCACCTTGCCGTCTTGACAGACGATAGTTTGTTACATTGTGCTTCAAAAAGGCATAATAACTACAACCCATGGCGGTAGCGAATGTGACTGTTAAGGCCAATTCGCGCTGTAAATGTTCGTTCACAGTGGATGCATGTGAACACATGGTAATTTCCACCATCATGCACCCTCTTTCGTCTCACACACTCGGTGTGTGACTTATCTGCAATCATTTTGTCCTTTGTCTTTATTCCTATTTCTAATATTTGCCCTCCATGCAACACGTTCAGCGGCGACTTGCTCCCAATGTGCATTATCAATGCCTATATCAATCATGTCCCGCTTACACACATCTTTGTATCGTAGTAGAAGCCGACCTGAGTTCTCTTACCCATCTGTAACTCACCAAAAAAGATGTCCTTTGGTATTCTATCATCATTCATCCTCCTAAGATGTCCTATCCATCTAAGTCGACGAATACTGAGGATGGAATAAACCGTCACACAACCTAATCTTTCCAATACTTCAGTATTTGTGATTTTGTCTTGCCACTTAATACCAAGTCGCAGACACCACATATGAAAGCTGTTTAAAAATTTCTCTTGGTGTGAGTGAGTTTATCAGGCTTCACTGCCATAAAGAAGAGTACTAAGGACACATGCTTGATAGACAAGGACTTTTGATTTCGCAGTAAGCTTCCTTGTTCTCCCAGAATCGTTTTGTTAATCTGTTCATTGTTGTTGCTGCCTTACCAATCATGATGTTGATTTCCTGATCTAGGGATAATTTTCTTTTTACCTCTCATCCTAGATATGTAAAATGGTCTACTATCTCCAGTTCGATGTCGTCAATAAAGATAGCTGGTACCCCATGTGCACCTTGTGACATAATATGTGTCTTCTTTTTGCTAATTGTTTAACCAAATTCAGAACAAGCATTGGACAATGCAGATAGTAGACGTTGTAATTCTTCCTCTGAGTGAGTCGTATTTGCATCAACATCTGCAAAAAGCAACTGTTTGATCAATACACTATTAATTTTGTCTTGGCCTTCAAGCTCTGAGCATTGTAGAGTTCGCCATCTGGGCGTGAGTGAATGTATATACCACCATCCTGAACACGAAAGGCATATTTCAGTAGAAGTGAAAAGTATATTCCAAAGAGGGTGGGAGATAGTACACAATCATCTTTAGTGCCTTGAACAGACTCTCAAGACTGACCAAATCAAATTACTTTGTGATGTTGATGAAGGCAATAAACAGTGGCTGATTCTGTTCAGGGCATATTTCTTGCATTTTTCGCAATGAGAATATCATATCAATGGTAGACCGATTCTGTCGGAAGCCACACTGTGATTTGGGGTAGACTTGATTCTCCAGGACTTGAAGTCTGCGCAGAACAATTCTGGCTAATACTTTCCCAACAATACACAGCAGTGAGATAACATTATAATTGTTACAGACGCTCCGATCGTCTTTGTTCTTGTACAGTGTTATGATGCTTGAGTCTTTGAAATCCTGTGGGGCTTGTCCTTCTCGCCAGCATAGCTCTATTAGCTAGTGTATATATAGAGTGGGTGTGTCTTGCCCACTCCTGATAACCTTTATTGGAATCACATCCTTACCTGGAGCCTTGGCAGATGAAAGTTTTTTTTTTTTTTAATGGGTCATTTAACTTCTGTTATGATTGGAAGTGTGTCCAGGTGGTCAAGAGTTGGCAGGGCCTCTATGGCGTTAAGGGCATCATCCGCTAGTTTGGTCTCACTTGAGTAAAGCTCCAAATAGTGCTCTACCCATCTATCCATCTGCTGTTTCTTATCAGTGATGATTTCTCCAGTCAATGTCGTCAGTGGTGCACTTCTTTTGATCATTGGGCCATAGGTTTCTTTATCCCTTCATACATGTTTCTGATGTTTCCCTTATCACTTGCATTTTGAATAGACTCACATAACTTGATCCAATAGTCATTTGCACACTGCCTGGCAGCCTTTTGCACATTGTTCCTTGCTTGCATCGGCTCACTGAGAGAGTTACGTGTTGTTTTTGCTTTGTTTCTTAAGAGAGCTATCTTTTTTTGTCAATCAAGGGCTGCAGTGTCTGGCTGTTTGCCGCAAACCAATCCTGCCTCTGATGATCCACGGTGCCATAAACCCCTACCGATGTTTTATAAAGAGTTTCCTTCAGTATACCCCACTTGTTACTTGATGTACAATTTATCAGTGAAAGCGTCTTCATGATGCTTTTGGAACTCAACTCACTTATCAGGATCGTTAGTGTTAATAATATTAATCCTGGATTAAATTTGTGTTTAGCTGTGTAGATTTTCTTTGCTCTCAATCTAACCCTTGCAACAAACAAAGAATGATCCGTATGACAGTCAGAACTGTGGTAACTTCGAGTTAATGATGTTTGATTCAGATGTTGTCTCCGTGTGATGATGAAGTCCAGCTGATGCCAATGGCCAGATCTTGGATTTTCCATGTAACCTTATGCAGCTCTATTGTTTAAAATGCATATGTCATTTCAGTTGCAATGCTCCAACAGCCTTTGCCTATTTTCATTCATTCGGCCGATGTTGTAATTTCCAAGGAACACCAGCTATGAAATCGAGTCCTTGCACACACGAGCATTGACATCACCACGAATATATAAATGTAGTCGGAATTAGGAACTGTCTTGATCACAGAGTCTAACTCCTCATAGAAGGAATCTTTCACATAATCAGAGGAAGTGAGTGTCGGTTCATATGAAGTGAAAATGGTGGCAAAACCACAAGAAGTTGCCAAGCGCAAGGATAATAGTCTTTCATTACCTCCAGCTAGAATTTCAATCATTCCTTGTAGCTAATTCTTCACTGTAAAGCCCACACCATTTTGCCTTTTTTCTGCCTGCCCTCTACCTTTTCAAAAAACAAAACTGTGTAATTGTTTTCCCTGAGTGACCCTCCCACAGCGAGGCGAGTCTTCTCCAGACCATCAATATCAATGTTAAGACGACTGAGTTCGACATCAATCACAGCCTGTTGTCTCACATCGTCAATATTAGTTAGGTCTGTGGAAAATCCTGGACACATGGTTCTTACGTTCCAGGTTGCAAGACGTAACTTGAGGTTTCTATTCTTCTTGTTATTAGTACCTGGTGCATTGATTTTACAGCCTGCTATTCAGATATTTTCCTAGCCCCTAGGACCCACTGAAGCAGGCAGGCTGTGGCGGATCAGCAGCCAACTTGCCGGGGGCTACCCAGCTTGAGGCGGGCGGTAGCTGATCAGTGACACGTTTAGGTGTTTCCCACTGTCAGAGGCAACCCGTGGCGCCCCATTGTCTACCAATTGACAAGGACTTATAACCCGTAACTGCTACCTCTTGCTTTGATTCCTAAGCCGGTTAAGACCAGGGATGGAGTTATACCTCTCCATAGCACAAAGCCTGGGCTAAAAATATAGAGAACATGTGTTGCCCATGCAGCATGATCCCTTTCTCGGCCTGCCTAGTTCACACCAGAGGAATGGTAGCGCTGAGCTGAGCTTTTCCAGACTCAGGTTTGAGTTAGGAGGAAAACTGAGAACTTATCGGTTACACCCGTGTGCCGTGATGTTGATCCGTCGACTAAACTAACTTAATCTAAACTAGACTATTGTAACATCAATACATCTAGAACAAGACAATCTGCAGAAGTTGCTGGATCAGCAAAGAAATGCTCTAGTTTAGTTTAGTCGATGGATCAACATCACGGCATAAGGGTGTAACCCATAAGTGCTCCGTTCTCCTCCTAACTCAAAAATGAGTATGGAGAAACTCAGCTCAGTGCACGAACTCCGTAAATGCTCTAACTGTCCGCCGGTCGGAGCTTCGATCCTAGACCAGCTGCCAACCAAGGCTTAGGGCCTAATCTGCCCTGCCGTGAGATTGTGTCTTTAGATTGCATTTCCAAGCACCAGCATAAGGCTTGTACCCTCCCGATTGCGCTCTTCCGTTAGAAGCCGTTGGCACAATGTGGGATGTCGGGTTTGGTAAGCGTCGCCCAACATTCGGCGCTAACAGAAAGCAGGTAGTACCGTCTACTGTCATACGGTAGCTCAGTCATATCTGATTAAGTCCTAATGCTGTTGTAATTGCTTGCAGTATAATATTACATATGTTATCTTATGGACATGGTCATATATTTAAAAGAGTATATGGTCGATGGGTTAAATGTTTACAACATATTGTTATTGATTCCTAATAACGGTAAGTACAAGTCAAGGAATCTTTTAAGAGCAATGATGCGTGCTAGGTATATAGTGTTAGCCCCGTATTTGTATAGACCAATCAACAGTCGGCAGGGGATGTCAAGATCATTCCGTCCATCTTTATTTAACACGTCAATTCCGGGTCCGGTCAAGGATATGCACAACTCAAGAGCTCAAACGAGGGCGAAACTCAAGTCTAGTGCTTCCATATTGACGTGGTTAGGCCTTAGGCTCATAGCAGAATGCGATCAGCGTTGCCAGTAGTGGGTTGTGCTCAATATTTAAAAAAGTCAATTCCTGTTATCAATTTTCGGCTGAATGGATCCGGACGCCCAGGCTGACATTCAAGTCTGCTGGCCACCGCCTCATCGCCCGGTTGTTGTGTTTAAGTAGATAAACTCCTAATTGCCTGGAAAATTATATATTTCGTCAATAGATGATCCTCATTACACATCGAACCATTTGTCCATAAATGCTCAGTACCTCCCTCAGTGTATAGCGACAGAAAACACCAGCTCTATGTTGGTTGACTATTCTTCTTTGCCTTCCCGCATGTCCCCTCTAGTCTAGCTTGATTTGATGTACATGCAGTATGCTTAAGTTGCATGGATATTCATCGTTATCATTAACGTTTCTTCAGCAGCATAGTATGACTCGCTGTTGTTATTTTTGTGAACATTTGAATTTTTCCACGAAGCTACTAGTGTCATCAGAAAGAAAACCACGGTATAAAATATAAACCCACAGACGGTTGATTGCTTTATTGATCTTTATTTCCTATACTTTGAAGAGTGGACATCGAAAATGGCCAAGACCTACGTTAATGTATATTTTATAAGTGAAATATGTTTAACTGCGGTAAAGCTGTAAAAATATAATTAACTGGAAAGCAAGAAATGTAGACCATCTTCACACAATTGCATCTGAAAAAGGGAAAACAAAAACAAAGAGGATGTTGTGGCAACAAGGCTTCATTAGCACATAATAATAAGAAATAACCAAACACAATACAAAGGAGGAAAGTTACTAAAGTAACTACAGTGACGCAGGAAAATATTAAGAAACCATTTAAGATAAAAGTAAGAAAGCAGAATACAGTGAAACAAGTGGTACTTAACTCAGAGACTGGTGAACCCAGACGAACGCCGAGATAATAGCAGGCAGTGGATGGATGCCCATCGTGTATGGGTCGTGCGGACATTGTCAAACAGAAAACGTGGAGAGAGGCATGAACAAAGTCCAGTTAAACATTATTGAAACTGAGAGGGGAGGAGAGACGATTTGCCATTGAGGGAGTAGGAAAACACAGGAAGAGGCAGGATAAGTGGAATATACAGCATGAACCACCTTTGCCAACGAGTTTGATGATGATGTCATGGCCACGTTACAGCTAAGACTGCGCTTGCTTTTCTTCAGGCGTGAAACTGGAACGTCCTTGTGGTTTCGGCCTCAGCTGTTGAAAGTCTGCAATATACAGATCCGGTGCTTTTGGCAAGCTTGGATTGGGAGGTTAAGTAGATTGGAAATAGCGGAGAAACGGTCTTAAGAGGTTGTAGAGCGAGTACTGCGTTTGTGTGTACTGAAAAAGTACTTAAGCCTAAGCGTACAGTGAAAGAGTTGGATAGTGTGAAGTGAGGCGTGCCTGTCTTATAAAGGCGGAGAAGAACACAACGAAATCCTTGTTAGATTGATTTTTCCTAGTCGGATAATGAAATATTAGATAAAATGTATATTACAAGATTGTCGCTGCTACTGGTCTTGTTAGAGTAAAGAGGATGTGGTGGGCAGACGGAAACAAAAGTTGGTTAGTTCAATTAATTAATTTGTTTGCTGTAGCAATAAATTTATTAGATTTCTGTAAAAGACTTCAACGACTTTATAATTTAAAAAGGCCCGTTTTAAACATTTCTCGAATGACTATTATAGACGTTACAACATGTTTTTATAGAAAAGTAACGTCTTATATTCTGAGCAGAGTTTCTGTATGTAGTATCAGCCAATGATCAACTGTGGTATAGCATAAAACAGATGTCTTGTTACACATTTCTCTCCAGGCAGTCTTGATCAAGTTAACGCTTGGTTTTCTGTGGACAAGGTCAAGTCAGGTTTACTTGTTGCCTATAAAACAATATATATTATTTCCACATCATAATAATCATCATCAAATGCCCCTCTATACTCATTAAATGACCAAAGAAAGATGTTTGTCTCTTTCTTATTGTTGTATACAGTGTTCTAGTTTCATTAGCCTCTTTCAGCAATCAGTGTTAGTTACTCTGGCAGTCCAAGGAATTCGCAACATTCGTCTCAAGAACCACATCTCTGTTGCCTATGAGTTCTTAATAATTTGTTTATTTACATTCCAAGACTCACTGCCATATAGCAAAATTGGTTCTATATAGCATTTCAGCCTTCTCTTTTTTACATTCCTTTTTTTCATCTCACATTTTGGTGTAACCATGTTCTTTGATATCACCATTGTTACTGTTTTCTTGATATTCAAGGGGAGTTCTTTCTTTGCACTCTCTGTTACTACAATGTCCAACAATTGTTGTAGACCGTTTGCATTATCCGCCACCAACATTGTGCCATCTGCAGAGCGTATATTGTGTATATTATAACCCCCGATTAATTAGTATTCCCGGCTTATCTTTGATCTTCACAGTATTGCTTCGCTTTTGAGGGTGAAGCGATCCGGTGACGAGACATATTCCTGTCGTACTCAGCGTTATGTGTTCATAACTGCCCTCTTTATTTCCCATTTTAATTGCTGCTACTTGGTTCCAGTAAATATTCTTTATTGTTCTTAGATCTTTCACATCAATGTTGATATCTTCTAACATTTCTTCTTCTTCTTTGCCTTCATCCGCAGTGTTTTTTTTTTTTTTTTTTTCAGATGTGATTGCGGTGTGTCTAGTTAGGCACCCTTGGGTCGAAACCCTCAGGCAAACACATCCGACATTTAGCTTGCTGTTTTGACCAGATTAGCATTCCTGGGAGACACTCACCTTTGTGGTACCGTCCACATCCCAGCTGGTCAAGTTGGAACAGTCGAAGACTTCGATCATCCCCCAAGGGAAGGCAGGGACAGTCCATAGCATTTTCCGCCATCCAGGGTGGCTTCCATAATTGCAGGGCCGATATATAGCGCTCTGGTGATGGGCTTACCAAGGGAATCGTCACGTCCTGCTCATGGCTGCTTTAAGTTCTCACTTCAATATGTTGGGTATTTCGTTCGCCCCGGGCCGTTCCCGCACAAACCACCAGTCTGCAGACATTATTCACTCAGTAAGTTTTTGTTTGGGACATGTGCTTGTCGTTGTGCCCATCAGATCTGTTCCAGGCACAATGGACATTCGGAAAACCACCTAGTCAGAGTTGTTCCGAACAATAGCGGCATTCGGAAACTACGTAGTCAGAGCTGTTCCTAGCACGAGGGACATTCGGACGAGACATTTCACTCGGACGTAAATGCGTAGTGCCAATTTTTATTTTGCCGCCCGTAGGACGGTACTTCCGGCTTCGGCGGGCATTTTGAATGAGGTTAGTCTTCCTCGGGTTTCGAGACACTTTAGACTTATTGTTGTGGTGTCGCCCACATCTCAGTTGGTCAAGATAGAACGGTCAGAGACATCACGGTCAGCCCGAAAGGGAAGGCAGGGGCAGACCATGGGCGTTCCCTGCTATCCAAGGCGGCTTCCATTATTGCAGAGTCGGCACATACTGCTCTGAGACTGGGCTCACCCGAGGTATTGCCACGTCCTGCTCATGGCTGCTTTGATTCCTCACTTCCATGTATTGGGCATTTCGCTTGCCACTGGTCGCTCAAGCACAAACCAGGAACGTACAGTCTGCGGACGACATCCACTAGGTAAGTTTTCGCTTTGGACTTCGGACCACGCAATGGATTCGCTAGCCAAACGTTCCATTTCATGTGATTGAGACATTTTTCCACCTTTGACTACACTCTAGTGAGCATAGATGCAGACATTTTTTGTAACCATTTCGTGCGACTGGGGCGCTTTTCTTCTTTTAGTGCTCACGAGGTAGGCTACATGTACTGCCGGCTCAGCACCTTACCCCCGTGCATTAGTAAGCTAAAAACGGCCAGGCCCTCTCATCCGGGGATCCCTCATATCCCCCAGCTGAGAACCTTCGAAATAAGTATCTAAACTAAGCATGTAGCGTGCTCGGCCTTTCACCTCCATTTTTTGGTAAATTTGTATCAGCCCGGCTCTCAGGTCTGAGAATTAATGGCTTAGAGGCGTTCAGCCTTAACTCTCAGCTGAGAGCCTTTGTGCTTGGGTCCGGACCAAGACCTTCTGCCTTCGTGCACCTGTTTTAAACTTTTGACTGCTATCCTCAATCTACCTGCAGAGCAGCAGGTTGTGTCTCGCTTAGTCTGACCCCTATCCTATAACCTGTTTGATACGTAGTTGTCATCTATCGACATAGCACATGCGGTCAATGGGACACGCAAGCTCCCCCACCACGGCAAGGTGGAGACACATCGGGAGAGTCTTCTAACATTTTAATCAGCTCATCATGTTTTATCTATGAAGCACAAATATATGTCTTTCTGTGTCTCTATTGAACTTTCTATTTGTGTGCTTTAGATATATATATATATATATATATATATATATATATATATATATATATATATATATATATATATATATATATATATATATATATATATATATATTGCATTGTTTGTACTCTTTTCTTCCAAACATCTATACTGTTCTTCTCTAATTTCCATATAAGTTTTCTTTCTTGTTCTTCTCAATATAATTCTGAGTGCACATACGAAAACATATTCACACGGAGACAAACAGAAATGCACACAGCCACAGAGGCATAGATACAAAGAAACGCACATAGTCACGTACAAAGTTACATACAGTCATATATATAGTCGCTCAAACAAAACCACTTACAGTCACACAAACAGCGACAAACAGAGACACACATAGTCAAATGTATAGTCATATTCCTTAGGCAAAAACACAACAAGACGCACACACAGACACACTGTATTAATGTGGATAACCAACCATCGAGAATCGAACTTCAAACTTTAACTGTAGGAGGCAATGATACCGCATAATACCCGGACTATGACAGAGATATGTAATATCAACGCCTACATAATTAAGATAACAGCAATAGACGCATAAGGAATTGGAAGAATGTTGACATTTGCTGATGACATCCACGTATATAGACAAGCGAGAGACAAGGAAAAAATGTCTGGAGAACTGCCAGCTGTTGTGGACAGTGTATGAATGCTGCATGGAAAAGGGCTTGTCATCAGTCCGGATAAGGCATCCGTATTATGGTGCTCATTGAGCAACAGAATTGTTAAAGAGGCGTTACCAGATATCATTCAAATGTTAATGTGATCAATAGAGACAGCGCAGCCAATTATATAACCTTTGACGGCGGCTTGCCATTGTGGGAGATAATGACGTAGAAACCAAGTAGAGACTCAATACTCTGAAAGTGATGGCAGGGGCGGACATGGTGCAAGTCATGTTGTAGATACGTTACCAGCGCATGATCATTTCGTTAATTGATTGCGTACTAAGAATATCTCGTAGCCAGCTGGTGAAACTAGTACGTGTGCAAAGTATGCCGAGAATAGGCAGGGAGTATTATACTAATGCCCATGCAACATCCGATAGACAACACCCACCCTGACAATGTAATTATATACATCTCTGGGTCTGTGTTAAGAAGTAAAAAAGGACATAATTGTAAAGACAAATGGACATTATAAAATAAGTGAGTTTGGCATGTGCTACTACAATATCTAACATGGAAATGACATTTCAGATAGTAACGGTGTGGTTTTAGGGGAGCACAGATAGACATATCGTGTTTGTAACGGACTCACATGGTATGCTTCGAAAGGTGGAAGCTAGCATACTTCAGGTGTAGTGGCAAGCATAGCTCGACATGATGGACATTACTAGCATATCATTATTTTCTGCCCAGGACGTGCAGGACAATGCCCAAGCTACTAGATAGGCTAATGCTGTGCCTCAGGTTCGAGGGCTAATTTAGGTCAAGAAGTGGTGGTGGTCGGGTGCTCTGTGGAGTTGGGTGAAAAGTGCAACTGAACAGACGATGTAATAATATCTAGAAAGACTGGCTCAGAAAGTAGTGAGTTGTGGAGCTGGTCGTTTTTTAAAGCGTAGAGAAAAAGTCAGGGGTCATTTTAATCAAATTGCTAATGGAATCGGAACATCGGAACTCTACGGTGGCTTTTGAAAGGGGTAACGGAGACCGTGTAAGAATGGCCCGATTGCAGTGATGCCGAATCGCATATAAAGCCGGCTCTGCGACGAAGAGGTTCCATGCCACGTTCGAAACAGCTGCGGGACACTTGGAAGCAGACTGACAGAAGGTTCTGGTTTTCATACGACAGTATCAATGTCAGTCGTTCAGAAACAACGGCAAACTACTGAACATAAACTTGCCAACAATATCGCAAACAATCAAATTAAATATACAGCATTAATAACATTGTGCAATGGTTAGGTCTGCTGGTGAATAAACTGAAAGACTGAGTATAGCAATGTCAGTATAAATGCTTGTCCAACTACTTAGGCAAAACGGAACGACTGACAGAAAATAGGATAGAATGCACATCGCTAAATGGATAAGAAACCAAACTCTAGTAAATTCTGGAACCTAAAACTCTCTACCAATTGGTAGGAATCGACTTCTTCCAATGCACGGTCTATCTAGCACCAGCGTATTTTATTTACCTCTTTATTCTCTGGTATTTGTCTAGTTCTCTCCATTTATCATTTTTCGATGTTGTCACGACTGAGTTCAATGCAAACCTTCCAGCGCCGATAAAGTGCTTTGATCTCTGTAGAAAAAACATTCTCTTGGTCGCGTGTGTAACCACTCATGCACTACCTGTTTATCTCTTCATCAAACTGAAAAGTCTCTCACAAAAGTTACGCTGTTTTAAAACTTCCTACTCCACTCATACACTTTCTGTACTGACAGATATGCATCACCTTACTGGACCTTCATTTTCTATAGGTTTCACACCTCCTCTGATAAGAAAAGACGGTTGGGGTATGTAAAAATGTAGACGGCTATCTTTAAACTGTCCTTATGACGTCATTTTTTTCGTTTGCACTGTGATGTCACGTGCTTATAACTCTTGACATCCTTAACAAATATATTGACATGTTACAAGACAATGCCATTGTTATTATAATTTCTATCACACTTTCAAGGTTTTCATTTGAAGCCTCCCTTCCCCCCCCCCCCCCCCCCCCCCCCGCCCCGTTTATGCGTTTTAACCCAATGGAGAGGTGTTCAGGCTGTCTGAACCCTGCTAAGAGCTTGCAACGATACGTTTTTTCCCGACCCGGTACCGGAATTACCGTCTCCACGGGGACATGTATTATAGAGACCATCCTTGGTCTCTCCAAGCTGAGGAACCAGTAGGGTGTGCATAACTGATACTGGCATCTCCCATCTACGGAGAGATATTTTTGGATTTAACCGTCTCATGATTCCGTCCAGCACATGCAAACTGTCTTGGGATAATGTTTTATCCACAAGTTTTAGAGCTACTATAAAGAGAGCATGGATACATTCATCAAATTATGCATATTGGTTCACACAATTTCATTACAAACCGTAAGCAACGTTGTTGTGGGCGTCTATTAAATCAGTGATGCCAAAATGGTCCCGCCTGCCTCGCCACACGCTCCTCTGAAAATGCTGATCACACACGTGCGTATTCTTGCATTTCTGAAATGTAAGCAAAATATGACAATGCTGATATGTGAATCAATTTTCTTCAAAATTAATGTAGCTGACAAATAGTTTAAATGCTTATGTTGTCCATAGTCTTTGTCTCGTGTTAAGTTGCGTGTCCTTTATAGGACCTCGCAATCAACACCAGCATTTTGGGGGTATTGTGATTTACTAGACAAGTTTACGATCAGTAGTTTGCCGTAGTTTCCTGAACGAATAGCACTTTTTCCATTGTTAAAATTCAACATGTGGCAGTCAGCTTCCAAATCATGTGCACAGATTTGGAACGTGGTACACGCAACTGCGAATCACATTCGCCACAGACGGTAGCCTGTCTCGAGTACTACCTACCAACAATTTATGATAACGATGTTCCTCCTTCATTCCACGATGTTAAACTGTCTGGAATTTGGTCTCCCAGTCCGCCCCCCTTCCTACCCCTCCCACCTCAAACTTGACTGTTGTCACAACCTACTAGAGATTTTTCTTGGCAACAAACTATCAACGATCTCATTCAAACAGTAGCAACTATTTCCCTGGGTGGATTAACTTCTTGCTAGATAGCTTCATTACGCTTTTTTTATTTACTATCTGTATTGCTACTCTCATTCACACACACACACACACACACACACACACACACACACACACACACACACAAACACACACACACACGCATATATATATATATATATATATATATATATATATATATATATATATATATATATATATATATATATATTCATACTTGCTTAATAGATTACAACTTCTGAAGCAGTGGAATATAATGAGTGTTGTGGCTTTTTCAGCGCAATTCATTAACTTAAACAAAATCATTATAAAGTGAAGTAGCCATCAGCTTAACCTGTGACACATCAAACTGGTTTGAAATGCATTGGGGAGTAGGTCAGGGTTGCATTATCTCCCCATGCATATTAGAAATGGTCAGAACATGGAAAATGTTTACCCAGTTGTTGGAAATCTGTTTCCAGAGCTTAGGTATGCAGTTGATATAGTCATCTTTTCAAATAGTGTAAAACAATTATAAGAAATAATTATGTCTATCAAGAGTCGCAGTCAAAATCAAATCAGTTTCTTGAACTTGAACAGATGATAGTATGTCCCGAACGAAAGAACATGGCAACCAAACAACACCTCAAAATGTAAAATACAATTTTTAGAACTTGAATTTTTCCTGTGGCAACATATGTATTTCTTCAGTCACACGTCTCCTTGATCCGTTTGGAAGTGAAATGGGATCTCTAGCCTCCTTGGGTAAAGCAACAATACACAAGATCCTATGCGTAACTTGTAAACCTCGAAAATCATCCCACGCAGTTTGAAATCGCAGAAGGCAGACCGCAGTGACTCTGCCCAGGCAACACGTTTAGTAAATAAATCCTACCCACAGGAACGTAGAGGCCATTACATTGGATGGAATCTGTCTAGAGATAGCAAACGAGACTCAAATGCAATCTGAAGTGGTATACACTGACCGATGAGTTGCATGGCTAGATGTGGCCCGTTAGTTTTTAGTCTGCGAACGGGAGAAGAAGGCGGATATGACGTCACTACATAATGATATGTGATGACAAATTCTAGTATTGCCTGGATTTGAACACCGTGCTACTATGTTTATAGATAAAGGAGCCAACCGCTTAGCTACTGTAGCTCACAGTGCAACAGTCATCATCATCAGTATGTGTCCGCAAAGTGGTGAAGGCATCTATCTCTCTCCGGACATCTCGGTCATTGGTCAATTCCGTTGATGATATGCCTCTCTGCCTTAACCTTAGACGACAACGCATCATTTCTCCCGGTCTGCCTCTACCTCGGTCACCATTGATATTTCCAGGAGCCACGAGGGTTCTTCATTACCTCTCTTCTCATTATGCACTGGCACCTGCCATTTTGACATACGACATTTATTGTGCTTCATCCAAAAAGGCATAATAACCTTTTCATAGCCAGGACTGAATTGTTGAGACCAAGTGATGTTCATGCAGCACGATCCCTCTATTCGTCTGCCTAGTTTACTCCAGAGGAAAAGTAATATAACTGGAACAAGACAAGCTGCAAAAGCTGCCGGATAAGCATCGTTACAAATGCAATCATATTGAAATCACCATCTAGATGTGTGTATGCGATAGAACTTTTTGTATTGTGATTCGCCTCTGTAATTCTTATCAAACCAATGATTTATATTCCACAAGTACTGACTTACTCTACGTACCGAGAAGCTTCATTATCGTCTCTGATTTCGGAAGTGCAGTCTGGCCAAAAATTAGGGAAATTAGTGTAGCAAGTGGATTGTTGGAATTCTCTCAGCACTAGAAACAAAAACACATGCAAAATTACCACTGTGAAGTTTCACTTCATTAGGTGAATAATTGTGATAATAAGTGTTACATTGGTTGAGAATGGTGACATACACTTATACATACACATATATGCTAATTTTTTTTTTTTTTTAAGTTAGTTGAATATCCTTTATAGGACGTTGCAGTCAAGGACAGCATTTTTGTTTTTGACTGTTGGTGATTTCTGAGCAGGTTTGCGTTCAGTAGTTTGCAATTGCTTTCTGGACGACCGGCACTCATACCATTGTATGGAAACCAACGAAAGACGGTCTGCTTCCAAATCAACCTCAGCTGTGTTTCGAACGCGGCATGCGGGATTATGAAATGCATTCTAAATCCCTGCGCCATGGAGACTCCGTATACAATGACATAATATATGTATATGTATATGTTAAGAACATCTGTCACGGCACAAAATGATATCATAATTATGCTGCTACATTCTCAAATACCATCACACATACTAAACATAACACTGACGTTACGTCAAAGGAAAATCCCCAGTAAAACAAGTTTCACCTGCGTTGAGTTGAATTAATCTAAAACCGACATCACTGCACTCAATGCATTCCCATACGGTCTCCGTCCCCTCGTTCAACAGCCAGCAAAGAGTCACACTACTAATCGTTCCCACCGATATTTGATTGAAAGTTCTCCTGGTCTTCCCTCTCAGTTTTGAGATTCTTCCAGAACCCCTGCCAATCCCTCGCAATCTCATCCCTTCTGCATACGGGTTCTCAATCTGTTCCTCCGCCACCCCTCCATTGTCCATAGGTAATCTACCACTAAGGGGTGCATTCCCTCCCAGCCTATCAGCCTGTTCATTCCCCCGCACTCCCGCATGGCCAGGGCGAAGAATCCATACAATTCTCACAATCTATGACCTCTGAAGCGAGGTGAGCCACTCCACACGAAACATTCCTTTCTCAACCTTACTAAGCATACTCCTTGAGTCCGTGATGAAGACAGTGTGTGTTGCAGTGGTCTCCTCTAACCAACGGAATGCCGCTGTGACTACTTCCACCTCCATTCTCAAGCTGGAGGTCGTAACCTCATATGCCATACTTTCCTTTTACAAGAATCGTCCATTAGCCTTCGCAATGAAACCCCAACCACTCCGTGTATTTCTCACCACTTACCCATCAGTATAGATCACTACAAATATATGCACATATGCAAACATAAATAAACATGCATTAAAAAATGAGGAAAATGGGTACAGCAAAGCCCAGTGATTTCAGACATGAACAATATTTTCGCCAGAGTACAAATGTTAATTAGTTGCATGTCCCTTTCATGACATCGCAATCAAACTCGGGCAGTCATTGTTTTTTTGTTTTTTTTAATTTAATAGGCAATCTTTTATTTCTGCAATCTGTTATTGTTTTCTGAACGACCGACGCTCCATAGCATCGAAAATAACACAAAGTGGTCGGTTTCCAAATTGTTCTCTGCTGATTTCGAACCCCGTACGTCGTAGAATTGGAGAACGTGTTCGATGTCGTGCAGAGTACTACAACCAACACAGTATTTTTTTATTTTTTTTTTATTTAAGCATATCCTTTACAGGACTTAGCTGTCAACACCAGCATCTTTCAGCTGTATGTTGATCTCTTGGCAAGATTACGCTCAGTAGTTTGCCATTGCTTTCTGAGCGGCCGGCTCAGTATCCCGCAAGTCACGAGCGGGGGTCGAACCGCCTCAGCTCTCGCTCCGCTACGAGGACTCTGCGTGATAAATGGGATTACAGAGAGAAAGTGTTGTAACCCCACAGCCAGAGAGACGGCAACACAGTATAGATTGGGTAATTAAAGTCAAGGCAAGTCAAATCCTCGTTTGCACGCCTTTAGAGTATTGAATATACAGTGTTAGCCCCATACATTTGTATAGACCAGTCGGCACTGGATGGCTGATGTTATTATCACGTATTTACTTCCCAGAACTTCCCCTGGTACCAACTGTAGGCTTGGACGACCTGGGAGTCTTGGGCAATTTTATTTTTAAATATTCCATCTTGATTGAGTTCGAAGACGTGGTCACCGGGTGGGATTATAAACGTGTTAGTCTTAGTCGCTTTGCTGCCACCGTTTCTATAGACTACATGAGATTATAAACGTGCTAGTCGCTATGTTACCACCATTATTGGCTAATTAATTTGCATATCCTTTTTACGGGATATCGCAGTCACCACCAGTATTTCTGTCGATGTGATCTCTTGGCAAGTTTGCGTTCAGTTGTTTGCCATTGCTGTCTGAACGACCGGCACCGTTACCAACGCAAAACGAACGCAACGCGGTCTGCTGCCAAACCGCGAGCAGCTCTGTTTCGACCGAGGATATAGGGGATTTCTAACGGCGGCCGAAAGCCCTTAGCCACGAAGACGGCTTCTATATTCTACGTGGGATTATAAAAATGCTAATCGCTGTGCTGCCACCGCTTCTATAGACTACGTGGGATTATAAACGTGCAACTCACCTTGCTGCCACCGCTTCTACAGACTATGTGGGATTATAAATGCGCTAGTCACTATATTGCCAACACTTCTATAGACTACGTGGGATTATAAACGTGCTAGTCTCTTTGCTGCTAACGCTTCTAGAGACTAAGTAGGATTGTGCACGTGCTAATCACTATGCTGCCATTGCTTCTGTAGAATGGATAGGATTATAAATGTGCTAGTCGCTATGCTGCCACCGCATCTATAGACTATGTTGGATTATAAACGTGCTAGTCGCTTTGCTGCTACCACTTCTATAGATTATGTGGAATTGTAATCGTGTTAGTTGTTATGCTGACACCGTTTCTATAAATTATGTGGGGTTAAAACGTGTTAGTTGCTATGCTGGCACCGCTACAATAGACTAAGTGGGAGACTCCGTGGGCAAGTGGTTACATCACTTGCCTCACCGATGATTGTGGTGTTCAAATATTGATCGATGTCGTTCTGTGAATGCACGAGTGCAGATTTCTCTTAGACTCCTGGGGGTCGTCGCTGGAGTTACGGAGTTCGTGCTTTGTGCGACGCTTTTGAAAGGCCGCGCTGAGAAAAAATACAGTAATACGAGATAACACCGGGTGTAGGGAATCCTTTTATGTGCATATTATGTTTAATATTTGACTTACATGATTTTCCTCCATCGCTGCAAACGAAGTCCAATTTCCGAAACAGCCTTTCATTCGCTGCTCGATATGGTTGGCACCATTCAAAGAGCTCTTCCACGCATTGTCTTCCAGTGGGGTAGTCACTGTTGATGTACATGAATCAGTGTGTAATTTTTTGTTACGAATGGGAATGGCAATATCTTCACAATAAGCGTGGGCAGTCATGTTTCGCCATTTCACACGATCACCAGAGTCGTGGATTAGCTCTGTGTTCTTGTATCGACCATGCCATCCTGCTATTTACTTCTCTGCAATCCCCCTGTTCTTTCCCCCTCAATTTTGCATGTTGTCACCAAATTCTCCAGTGTATTTCTTCTCATAACTACAATGGCAATATAGACTGTTTGAAATATTTGGATTCTGTAGAAAGTTTTAAGGGAAGCTGAGTCGCAAAGACAACTTATCGCAAACATCAGAAAGAGGCAGCCGTCGCTTTGTTTGGCCACGTTATGAGAAGACAAAAACTGGAACATGTTGTGACAACCGGAAAGATTTACGGGAAGAGAGCATATGAAAACAGAGTGAACAAATTATTGACAGTCTTATTTCATGGCACGGAAAGGAGTCAACACACGAATTGTTCTATGACGTCAGAGATCGTAATTTGTGGAGACGGATGATCGCTCATGCCAGCCGGATGATGATGAGAAAGTACAATCAACCCATAGTATGCTGCTTTTTCGGCATCGGGGGTTAGGTGTAGTGAACGCAGCTTCACAGTCCCGACACCCCGGGTTTAAAATCAATGGCCAGAGATGTGGAAGCAGACCACTTTGCGATGATTTTCACAATGTTATAGCGTCGGCGGTTCAGAAAAGCAATGGCAAAGTACAGAAAGTAACAGTGCCTAGAATATCACAAGCAGCCAAACACACAAAGCTGGGTTGATTGCGACGTCCTTAAAAGGCCATGAAACTTTTGCACTGCACGTCTGGTCCGGTTGTCATAGACGCGAATTTCCATCCAGGTGATTTTTATCTTTTTTATTGACCTGGGCGACCCAGCAATATGTGTACCATGAAATGTATTGGGAAGTAAAGACGCCCGGTGTAGTATAGACAACTCGAGTGCCCATTGAAATGAGCCAGCATTATTATATCCATGCGCCTCACGTCGAGTAAAAGGGTCGTTACTTCTTCGCACGTTGAATTTACAACACTCAGTGTTGATTCTTTCTCTTCTTCTTTCTTTCTTTCGCTCTTTATTTGTCACTGGGGCATTGGATTTAATCTAATTCCATCCAAGTCTAGCTATACTTAACTTTTCGATGCAGCTCCATCCGTGCAATCCTCATATTATTAATTTATATTCTTATGTCACTTCACATAGAACCTATACATTTATATGGATGTGAAGCTTGGACAATAAACAGTCAAGCTGAAAAACAGCTGACGGCTGTGGAGATGTGGTTTCTGAGGAGAATGCAAAGAATACCATGGACAGACAGAAAAACCAGTGAACAAGTCCTTCAAAAAACAAATGAAGATCGTAAACTGATTAGAGTCATTAGACGTAGACAGTCAAAATTTTTTGGGCACGTTATGAGAAGAAGTGACTTGCAGAACTTGGCGGCAACTGGCAAGATCGAAGAGGGTAGAGACCAAGGGGAAGACCGAGAAGTAAATACCTGGATGGCTTGGTCGCATGGCATGGTCGAGACAGAAACACTGAGCTGATCCACGACTCTGGTGATCGAGGGAGATGGCAGAACCGCTTACCGGCATGTCACATGATGGATGTGTGGATGGATGGATGGATGGATGGATGGATGGATGGATGGATGGTCACTTCACATTGTGTTTTTAGGGCTTCATCTATTTCTTTTTCCCCTGGGATTTCAGACAACGGCCTTTATAAGTTATATAAGGAGAATATATGGGTGGGTGGGTGTGTGTGTGTCGATTACGGGATGGGTGGGGGATATATGTGTGGGTGGGGGATCAGTGGGTGGGTGGCGGCATGTATGTTTGCCTGAGTCTGTGTGAGTGCGTGGAGGTATATGTGGGTGGGGTGTGTTGGGTGGGGGATGTGTGGGTGGCTGAGGGATGTGTGGGTGGCTGCGGGGTGTGAGTTTGGATGGGGGATGTGTCTCACAGCATTGCAATATACACTGTTTATGTTTACAACTTTCATTTGACAATTTTTTCCCCATGTGAATGTAATATGCGAAATATGCATTGTTTATGCTTACAAAATCCATTTGACAATGTGTTTTTTTCTGTATGTAAATGTAACATGCACATTTGATGAATGAAAGATGAGTGATCGAAAGGGCAGAATGTAAGACGGGCCTGCGTGCCCAAATTGTTACCCTTTTAAAATAAAATTCGTTCATTCGTTCGTTCGTTTTATCTATCTATCTATCTATCTATCTATCTATCTATCTATCTATCTATCTATCTATCTATCTATCTATCTTTTTATCTGTCTGTCTGTCTCTCTGTCTGTCTGTCTGTCTCCGTCCAACGTTTACGTGGTCGGCCTCTTTCTCTGTTTCTCTCTGGTTTGTACATCATTGTTTGACTGCGGCGTAATTCAAAAGTTTCTCTCCCAAAAATGTACAGAAATAAACTTCTAACGTATCTAAAATAAATCCATTATTTTTAATTAAAACTGTTTTTAATCACCTACATGAGTGTAGATAACTTCTTTAAACATAAAAAGATGAGTTAGAAAATTTTCACGTTTTTAAAATAGATGCATTATTTTTATGAAAACTTTAAAAGTGCCTTAAAGATTTTATCATTGTATATTATAACCCATATGCCTGTAGATAACTGTAGATAAACATTTTATTTTTTGAAAAAAATGCAACAATTATTTAAATTACTTATATTGCAATGTACTAAAGTTATGCCCCTTGATATAACTTTCTAAGTTAAGTCCCTTTGTTATATATTAATTAAAATGTAATCAAACAATTAAATTTTATTACGTAAATAACTGTTTGTAAACTAAAAACTATGACAGTTGGCTGGGCGGGAATGAGAAGAACTTGTGTAAAAAAAAATTGCATCTCAATCGGATGGACCGTTCGCGAACGCAGAAATGACATACGTACATACTTACGTACATACATTGTATTATATATATATATATATATATATATATATATATATATATATATATATATAGATTTCGCACAAACATGGTTTTCCAATGTATGTTGTATTAATCTACAATTTATGCATAATGGAGTTCAATCAATCATACAGCTGTGAAAGCTCACACTGCCCATCATCTTCTATGAATAGTATACAAGTTATCTCTGACCGACAGAACTCAATATTTCATACTGCACTTCACACTGGCGCCTCCTATATAAGGGTTTTATTATATCCATATGTTGCTTGTCCTTTCCCTCTGATCTATCTGTATGCATACATTTACAATTGAGTTTCTATAGACAGAGGCAAATTGCAGTAGGACGCATATTCTATTCATTATTGTCTTTAAACTACATATTTCCCAAACTAGTAAGTAGTGGGCAATATTATTTTACTCTTGAAAGTGAGTTGCCCATCCTTTACGAACGTAGCAGTCAACCCCAGTATATTTTTGACAGTTCGTGATTCTGGGCAAGTTTACGTTCAGTAGTTTGCCATTGCTTTCTGAACGACCGGCACCCATACCATTTCATAAACACACACACACACACACACACACACACACACATAAACACACACACACACACACACACACACACACACACAGACGTGGTATGCGGGATTACGAACTCCGTCAGTAAATCTTTCCCCACGGAGCGGGCTTTTTACTGCTGACACAATTAACAAGATTGTCTTTCTTTATAGCGAGGGAAGCCATTTCAAGTTGTAGTCTCGGTAATCACCTGTACAATGAAATTGTAAGTCCATGTGATGGAGCATTGAATAATATATAAGCATGTCTTCCCCTCAAGCTTTGATCCCACATTGTAGTCCATCCCTCTATTATGCTTGTCCTTTCTGCCTGTTTTATGTCATCTTTACTCAAATGATAATGATATGGTTACAATTAGCTCCACCTATTTTGGCTTCCCTGGCCACCATTTCATTACCATTTATTCCCACACGTGTAGGAATCCATGAAATCAAAACACTTAGCATCCACGTGTAGATTACTGTGTGGTGGATATGACAGTCTCCTGTCTACTACAGATTCTTGTATTTGTTAAAGCTAGGACTGGTGAAAGTGAATCAGTTGCAGCTGAGGGACATGATTATCATACATTGTTTCAATAGCTTTTAGTATTACAGCCATTTCAGCAGTAATAATAGATAGATTGTTGGTAACCTAAAATGTCTTTTAATTTCCCATTGTGGGATGTATAGTTCTAAACTCAGTGTATTGTCCTTTATCTTGGACCCATGTGTGTAACTAGTGAGACTGTCTTTCATTAAATGCTGTATGAATTTACCAATCACTTCTGTCAATATGTTAGGACCTGATTCAATCTTAAGACATGTAGCTAAGCTGTCATACATTTATGTGAGTCTGAATTCCCATGGGGACACATGGAAGCATCATCATCTCATCTCATCATGTTCCTCATGTACCTTACGGTGTCGAGGTGAAGAATAAAGAGAGTGCTCGTGTATTGGCTTCATTTATCGAGTTTCCCATGGACTCAGCTATTCCGTCTATCCATCGTTTACCTGGTCGGAATGTTCTTCTGCTTCCATTTGGTCTGTACATCATCGCTAGTTGTGATATAATATATTAGTTTGTGATCTAGTGATTTGGCCAAACCATTTAACATGCTGTTTTCTGATGAAATTTAACGCTGCTATAACTTCCACATTAGTCCTGATTTCTAGATTTCTGATTTTCCCTTTTCTTTATATATTGTGTATTTTAAGTATCTCATTTCTGTTGTTGTGATTTTGAATACCTATGATGCGCTTACGACGTGTTAAGCAGTAAGTTACTTTGCTACTTTTATTAAGACTAATTGACTTTGGCAGCACTAAGGTCTGAATCAGTGCTTTGGAAAGACAGCTGACGTTTGTAATTAGTACTGTCTGTTCCTGTCTATGAGGGTTACATGATTAGAAAGCAAGAGAATCGACTTCACTGCGTCGAGCTTTATCTCATCTAGCTCGGTCTCTCTCCATGATGCAACTAACGGCCTGCCTAAAGATTCCAACAAAGCGCGAACTGCATGAATCTGCGACGACCCCCAGAATACTCCGGAAAAAAATGGCACCGAGAACGGAATGGCTGGTCGAAAATGAACCCATGACCCTCATAGCACAGGGCATACAAGGCAAGGCTTAACCACTTCGCAACAGAGACATCTATTTCCAGTCCCGAACAACCATGTGCCGAGATAACCTGCAGCCACACTGCGCATTGGTGCTATGATTGCTTCTTAAGGTTCCTTGCGTATTACAAACACATTAGTCTGATCACATCTTCTCATATGAACATATTACCCTCTCCATGCATGATAGCATATATATATATATATATATATATATATATATATATATATATATATATATATATATATATATATATATATATATATATATATATATATATATATATATATATATATGTAAGGATGAAAATAAAGCATTACTAATAATATTCTGATTACAATACCAATGACTGATATTTAACTTGACTTACGAGCAAATCTGGTCAATGTTAGGCGCCAGAGTGCCAAAGTTATTGTTGAGAGAATTGGCAAGCGATCCATCAAAGATAGAAGGTGCGCAGTTACTAATGTCCCCTTGACAGTTAGCTTGTCGTTTCTCAAATGTCCTGAAACATTCTAAACATATATTCTATTATAAATATGTGATTCTTTCAATAGGAATGGATCCCGATAAGTAAATGAAAGACAGGCCAGACAATCATAAGCAAAACACGTAACACAAAACATAATATACTCATATATTTGGTGTGAAGTGGCGTAGTGTTACGTTATCCCCCCTGGTTCGAGACAGCCATGAACGAATCACAAGTTGTGATAAGTAAAGTCAAAGTGAAGGATCCTTTATCACATCATGTGGCTTATTTGGTAAATTGTGCTCATTGTCATAGTGACCCATGCCGATGTGAGTGAGCGGCCATAAGGCACGATCACCATTGTCGTGGATCAGCTCTTTAATTGTTGTCTTCTAACGGGTGAGGCGGCTCCTGTTGAATACTTGTTTACTCTGTTTTACTGATTCTCTATGAATTGACGAAACATGATTTTCTAGGCATCCATTAAAGAATAAGTTTGCCATTTGCTTTTCTTCTTAGCAGTGATTATTCTGGTCGATGACCGTAGCTATTGTCTCCAAAAAGAGATCACCTGCGTACTGTCGTGTAATTGAAGCCCATAACCAATAAATATCTGTTGGCTACTCTTCAACTCCATCCACCACCTGCATCCATGGCTTCATGTTACCATGAAAAGGGGAAGGGGGGATTAAAGTGTACCCCACCTTGAACTATGGTGTTCGGTAAGCTAACGAAAGGAAGAAGGCACCTTACTTCTCCTTTGTTAGGATATCCCGCCGCCCTGGCCCCTCATGTTCAGACCAATCAGCACTAGATGGGTAGTGAGGTCAATATCGAAGCGGTCGCCTTTACTTCTATAGGACAATTCATGGTGCCAATTTTAGGCCAGGCTGGTAGGGAAAACATGGACTCGAAGGGATTCCTAGCACATGACCACTTGGCAAAACGGGATGTATAGTAACTACTGGGCTACAGCAGCTCGCCTGTCACGGTTGCGTATTTCTTTACAAAAAAGAACTTATGAAATTATTACTTCACACCCCCCTCCCCCGCCCATTAACCCCTTGCAATCCCTGCTTAGTGTATCTGAAGTCTAGCCTACGTGGATTAGGCCGGATAACAATAAGAACAGAGAAGAAAGTTGTGCAAGTTAATCAAAGAGATACAAACAACGGATGGTTAAATAACTGAACTCTATGTACCTGTATTTATAAACGTGGCCGTGACAATCAGGAGAATTCTTGCAGCTGCTTTCATGTTTACTTTGATCATTATTTCTGTTGTCTCAGTCTGTGTCATCGAAATGCAGAGATCACAGAAACATAATAGATTAGTATTTTATTGTTTTTAATACATGCCATGTGAAACAGTAAACTTTAAAAAAAAACCTCAAAGACGAGGCAGAGAGGAAAAATTATGAGAAAGAACTAATTTAAATCTTTGTAAAATTATCTATAGAAAGAAAACCGTTGGAGGAAAAATGGGAGATGTTCGAATTAAGCATTTTAAATACTGCTAAAAATAACATGTGGAACCACGAAAACACGCAATACACGGAATAAAGAAAATAACAAGTTGGTGGAACGCAGAGGTAAAGAAAGCTGTAAAAGACAAAAAGGAAAGATATAAAAAGTATGTGAAGACAAACAGGAACGTGATTACATAGAATATAGAACAGCGAGAATGCATATGAATAGAGTAGAGAGAAAAAAAAACACTGGGAGGAGTATGGAGAAACCCTAAATAAAAACTACAAAGAGGCAGCTAGAAACTTCTATAAAAGGATAAGTAAAATGAGAACCAGAGAACCCAAGTTAAATAATTAACAGCGAAAAGGGAGAACCAATAAGTGAGCACAAACAAATCCTAATAAGATGGAAGCAGTACTTCGAACAAATTCTCAACATTCCATCAGCTGCCATAGGAATTCAGGAAACCGGACAAATATGCCACCGAAGAACTAGAACCAGATATACAGAAAGAAGAAACTGGAGAAGCCGTCAGAATAGTCTCACTGAACAAATCACCGGGACAAGACGAAATACCAAATGAGCTAATTACAGCAGCAAGAGAAGTAGGAACAGCATGGCTACATAGACTATTCAACCATGTTTGGGTAGAACAACAGACACCACGAGACTGGGGAAATGCCATAATTATACCAAATTGAAAAGAAAAACAACAACAATAAAAAAAACACAAAGGCATAAAAAGAAACTGCACACAATACAGAGGCATTTCCCTTTTGAGTCATACTGAGAAAATATATTGCAAAATTCTTGAGAAAAGATAGATTACGAACTATTAATAATTATAGAACCCCAGTTAAACAAAACACAACTTGGATTTAGGAAAAACAAAGGATGCACAGGTCATGCAATTTTTGCCCTTAGACAACTTATAAAAAAAATCGATTTAATTTAGTGAACCACTTTACTTAACCTTTGTCGACCAAGAAAAGGATTTTAATAGAGTAGATGGAAACAAGCTGTGTGACATCCTTGCACGATATGGAGTGAGTACACATCTAAAAAATCTATGTAGAAGTTTATACAACAACAGTGAATGCATTTTGAAAGCAACTGGAGGACACTCAGAACGCTTCACCATAAGATCTGTAGTAAGACATGGTTGTGTTCTGTCCCATCTCTTGTTCATAACCTACATAGTCAACATAAACAACATATGCAAAGAAACCAACCAAGCAGAGACCGCAAGAATGGCACTTGACAAGGACACAGAAGAAGAACCATCGGCAAATTACACCATTAAAGAATTCCTATTTGCGGACAATCAAGAACTAATAGCAAAACCAGAAGCAGAATTACAAGACCGCATGAACAGTCTAAACAAAATGTGTAGGGAACATAACGTGAAAATTAGCACAAGTAAAACAGAGGGAATGACTATGACCAAAGAAAAAAACAACAACAAAGATTCACCTACACCAGTGCCCCCCGAAACAAGAAAAGAGCTTCAAGAACCTAGAAAGTATGATATCATCAAATGGCAAATAAGAAGACGAGATCGAATATAGATGCAGTAAGACAAACCAACTCATTTGACAAATCGCACCAATACTAAAGAACAAACATGTATCAATAACTACTAAGAAAGCATTTTACAACGCAATCTTCCTACCAAATCTATGCTATCAAAGCCAAACCTGGACAATGACAGAAAAAGAGAAAAGAGAAATTATAATAACAGAAATGAGATTCCTGAGGACAATACTCAATGTATAAAGAAGAGTTAAGATCAGAAATGAACAAAACAAAACAAAAATAAATAGCAGGACTAACGTGGAGGTTATAGCAGCTGTAGATTTTATTAGAAGGCAGCAAATCAAATGGTTTGGCCATGGAACTAGGTTACCAACTAACAGTATACCACAACAAGCAATGATGTACAGATCTGATGGAAGCAGGGGAAGAGGCTGACCACGTAAACAATGGACGTAGGGAATAACAGAGTCCATGGGAATATCGATACATGAAGCCCATAAGCGGGCACTCTCCCGCTGTATATGTTTCACCTCGACATCGCAAATTACAAGACGAACAAGATGAGATGAGATAAGATGAATAAGTAGATGTTATAAACAAAGTCAATAAGATAGCGAAGTTGATAGCGAACTGCACTGATAATGTCATAAGCACGGTCAGGTTCGGATTCGACGCCTGGGCTCATTGCCTGCGACAGTGAGGGCAAGATTTGCCATCGATTCCTCCGCGCATTCAGCCCTATAAAATTTGATGTCGCTGTCACATTACAGTGTCATAGCTGGAAACTGTCATGACCAGTCTCTTTTTTTTTTAAACACGTAATAAACTCTAAATATAAGTAATATGTTCTAAACATAAACATTATGTTAGCAACAGTCAGCCACTACACTGAATACTGCCACAGAGAGAGAGAGAGAGAGAGAGAGAGAGAGAGAGAGAGAGAGAGAGAGAGAGAGAGAGAGAGAGAGAGAGAGAGACAGACAGACAGACAGACAGACAGAGAGACAGAGAGACAGAGAGACAGAGAGACAGAGAGAGACAGAGAGACAGAGAGACAGAGAGAGAGAGAGAGAGAGAGAGAGAGAGAGAGAGAGAGAGAGAGAGAGTATCTACACAAAAATAGCATTCAACATCAACAAGTTCTTGTGCTAGAACCTCTGGAAGTGTGGTTTCAGTGTGAAGTGAATACAGGCGAGCTGATGTCCATTTATACAGTCTTGAATAACCGATGCAGCAAATGGCTGTTATTGACAACGATTTATCTCAGTGGGCAGCTAATTATTTGTAAGTGCTCAGTTTTAGAGTACACACAAATTGTCTCTCTACTTGGGATTTAATGTTGTAGCGATAAATTGCAAGTGGTATCAGTCCATAAGTTTGTAATCGACAATTAACTACATGTGACTGAACACGTATGTAATTTGCATCATCATTATCGTCATCATCCAATGAAGTGTCATTTGTTCATTGAACGTTGTTCATGTAACAGTCTGTCGAGGGGGCACGTTGGTGCAGATGTTACGAAAGTACGCAGACAATAAGATGAGCGTGGTTGGCTAGGGTTCTATACCAATCTTTGTCTCCGTGGCCAGGTCGTCAAGCCACGGACCTTCCTCTGTGTAGGTCGTGTGTTCGTTTTCGGCCTCGGTAATTCAGTTCCAATTTCAATTATTGAGAAGCTTTTTGGGAAACCCCGTGAGTTCCTGCCCAGCACCACGCTTTCTGCAGACTACTCTTTGGGGAAAACACTAAGACTAAGCCATATGGTATAGAACCCTGTGCAATAAATCACTCATCTTGTCTTTAAACTGTTTTACCAGTGTTGGCCCTACATAACAGGACAGGACATATGAGACTGCGACCTCCAGCATGAGAATGGAGGTGGAAGCAGTAACAGCGGCATTCCGTTGGTTAGAGGAGACTACTGCAGCACACATTGTATTCATTGTGGATTCAAAGAGTATGCTTAGTAAGGTGGAGAAAGGAATGTTTCGTGTGGAATGGCTATCGTCGCTCCAGAGGTCACAGATTGTGAGAATTTTATGGATATTTGCCCTGGCAATGCGGGGGTGAGGGAGAATGAAAAAGCTGATAGTCTGGCAGGTAATGCACCTCTTGGTGGTAGATTGCCTATGGATAATGGGGGGGTGATCGTGCGTTTGTGGGACCAGGTGTAGAAGTCGGGTGAACATATTGAGAACCCGTCTATGGAAAGAATGAGATTGCGGGGGATCGGCAGGGGGTCTGGAAGAATCAAACTGAGAGGGAAGACCAAGAGAACCGTAAATCGGATGGCGGTGAGAACGATTAGTAGTATGACTCTTCGCTGGCTGTTGAACGAAGGGGCGGAGCACATATGGGTATGTCCTGAGTGCAGTGATATCGGTTCTTAACTCAATTCAACTCAGCAGGATAGGACTGTGTTGGAACTAAGCAACGGGACAAGACAGGACAGGATAGACTTGAATCAGATATATTTTTTGCTTTTATATTTCCTTTACAGACTGTTAGTGATTCTTGTTTCTTGTTTCCCTTGTGTCTTTACTATTCAAGTGTTTCATGAGGTTGTGCTGATATCAGCTGAATGTTTTCGGTATGCATTTTATATTTCTTAACAAGTATCAACTAACACTGACGATCAACAAGAAAGAATTTGAACATGTCACAAGCTGTGAATATCAAATCTCGATAATGAATAACAATGGGGACTGGTGGCGCGCGAGCACACACACACACACACACACACACACACACACACACACACACACACACACACACACACAAACAGTCACAACACACACTCACACACACACACACACACACACACACACACACGATGCCTTGTAATGCAGGCGATCATAATGAAGAAAAATGAAAATAATAACGGACCCATTTATACGCTTTGGGACACATTAGGCATACGGCTGCTAGACCCATAATTGTATAGACCAATGGACACTGGGTGGGTGATGCGGTCAGTTCTTGACTTCCCAACATTTCCTTCTATCCATGTTCAGTCTGGATCCACCTAGGAGCCCAGCTCGGTTTTACAAAGAGGCCTAGATACGAATTCCAGCGTATGACCATTGGCCAGGCCGGTGAACGTCTAGCCATAACGCTCCCACAATATCTACTCTCTGTGTTATCGATAAACTTGTCGCTGATCGTCTTCAGAGCCGCTCTATCGACTCATTTATTGCACTCGTGACCCCTTTGCCATAGCGCCACTGACCATTTAGCATGCTAGAAGAACGGGGGTCTTAGTGGCAAAGAGGTTAATCCACCTATCTCGCGATATAAAAGTTGTGGGTTCCCTGCAGGACTCCGTCGTTTAGTTCATTAGTGCGGTTTTCTCTGAGACCCCTGGGGTGGCCTCTAAGACACTGAGTTCTTGCTTTGTGAGACCCCTAGGGGTGGCCTCTTAGACACCGTGTTCGTGCTTTGTGAGACCCCTGGGGGTGGCCTCTAAGATACTGAGTTCGTGCTTTGTGAGACCCCTGGGGGTGGCCTCTAAGATACTGAGTTCGTGCTTTGTGAGACCCTAGGGGTGGCCTCTAAGATACTGAGTTCGTGCTTTGTGAGACCCCTGGAGGTGGCCTCTAACATACTGAGTTCGTGCTTTGTGAGACCCCTGGGGGTGGCCTCTAACATACTGAGTTCGTGCTTTGTGAGACCCCTGGGGGTGGCCTCTAAGATACTGAGTTCGTGCTTTGTGAGACCCCTGGGGGTGGCCTCTAAGATACTGAGTTCCTGCTTTGTGAGACCCCTGGGGGTTGCCTCTAAGATATTGAGTTCATGCTTTGTGAGACCCCTGGGGGTTGCCTCTAAGATACTGAGTTCGTGCTTTGTGAGACCCCTGGGGGTGGCCTCTAAGATACTGAGTTCGTGCTTTGTGAGACCCCTGGAGGTGGCCTCTCACATACTGAGTTCGTGCTTTGTGAGACCCCTGGGGGTGGCCTCTAAGATACTGAGTTCGTGCTTTGTGAGACCCCTGGGGGTGGCCTCTAAGATACTGAATTCATGCTTTGTGAGACCCCTGGGGGTGGCCTCTAAGATATTGAGTTCGTGCTTTGTGAGACCCCTGGGGGTGGCCTCTAAGATATTGAGTTCGTGCTTTGTGAGACCTCTGGAGGTGACCTCTAAGACACTCAGGGCCGGATTAAGCCATCTTGGTGACCTAGGCACAAACCCACATGGGTGCCCCCTACTGACCCGGGCCAGCGATCCTCCACTGACTGCTGGTATGTTCAATATTATGCAAAAAACTAACAAAGAAAAACAGTTGTTGAAATGTAAACACATATGTTTGTACTACTATCACTCATATAAAACCTACAATAAGGTATTTCTGTATCAAAATTAATAGTTAGTTAATTTTGTAATAATAGTAGACAAAAATACTGTAACTTTTTTGATAGATAAGAAAGTCATAGAGAGCACACATTTACATTTTAAAGTTTTTTTTTCTAGATTTACGTCTGGCAAAGTTTTTGAGTACATCATCAAAGTTAATTTTGCGCAACAAGTCTGCCTCAATCATCAGCAAAGATAAGGAATCAAGCCTTTCTTGTTTCATTGTCGATCTAGTTGGATTTTTTGTACGTTTTAACTGAGATAAAGAGCGCTCAGTTGAACAGTTCGTAACCATTTATGTTAAAAATATGCACAAGGCGATTTCTACATTTGGAAAAGCACATTCGATGTTGTCTCTAACTATTACTTTGTAGAGTTCTGCATGACTGAACGTGTTGTTGTCAAATTTTGATGCACGAAACTTGTGGCGAATATATGAGTGGAACTGTTGTAGTTCAGTACATAAATTATTGTTCAGATCTTCAGGATAAGCATTTATTAGTCCTTCACAACACAGAGATGTTTGTGGTACATCGACCAAACAAGAAAATCGAACTGCTAGATCATTATATACCTGTCCTCGTCTACTCATCTCTGTCTCAAGTTTGTCAACAATGGTGTAGAAAGCAGATATACGAAATTTGTCTCTGGCATTCTGAGTTACCTCAGGGGCATCACCATCAATGACCACTGTCTTTCGTTTACGATTACGGGTCAAAGTTGACTTATAATCAACACCTGGTGGTATTTCTTTTGCAGCTTCTTCAAATCTTTCAAATTCATTCCTAGATTCATGCAAGTGATCTGCTAGTGAAGAATACAAATCAGCACACGTTTTCAAGTTCACGTGCTCATTTTGTAGAGCTTTACTGACCCTGTGAAAATGTTGTAACACTTCTTCCCAAAAGACAAGCATGAAAGCAAATTCTAATTCTTGCATCTTCTTTGCAATGTTATCTGCTTCTCTTCTGGTGTCCCCCTTCTGTGACTGGTCTTCTTGTAAACATTCTAACGCTTCTATAATCTGAGGATGAGACATTTGTCAGCAACTCACTTGCGACAGGCATACAAGGAGTCCCTTCTTTTGCACTACACGAAAGTGACAACTCGTATTGTTTGCAAAAGGATACATTTTTATTCGGAGCTGATCATACAATAGCTCCACGAGCGGAATACCACAACGGTATTAAACATCCTAGGATGTGATGAAGATAAGATGGAATGAGGAGATGATATTAATCTATTATAACTACTGAAGCTAAGCTAAGCTATTATACTGTCCTTAACAACAACAAAGTATCCCTAGCGGATACACGTCTGATTCCTACGCCGTCCGTCCTCTGTCTGAGCCCGCTAAGCGTGGCGTGTTCAGCCACAAGCAATTAGCTCAGCGTGCGTTTGTTGGTTTACGTGCTGGGCACTGTTCTGTGCTGACCAGAATTACTTGGTCCTCTCTCGTGAAGTGGGTTTCCCAGTCTCTTGGGTAACCCCAGCTCATCTGCACTCGTTGCCCTCCTTGTTGACACAATTGTGTCCCGTTATAGCTATTTATAACGTTAGTGTCTCTTCTGTCTGGTCACCTATCCTGTTACGTCACTTGCCCTCTTCCTAAGCTCTATTTTAGCTCTCATTAGCTTAGAGCTCTCTCCTAAGTCCTTGACAGGCTCTCCATCCTCCCCTGTTGTGTTACAAACTTTCAAGTTGTGGGGGTAACACAAGTAATCTTACAAAAATTGGCTGTCCAATTTTGTCAATGACTTCGTGAGTTCTCTACGTCTTTTATGGGGATAGGACAAGATCTCTCCTTTCCTTCATCACACTGTTGTATCACTTCACTTGGCTAATTGAGTTGCTCATCACACTAGTACAGTTGGCTATAAACTGTCATTATATTTCTGAGAATTGTGTGGTCCGGAACCAATGCCATAAGGAAGGCCTGTCCTCAGATTGTCCAAAATTAACAATCCCATACAACTTGCCTCTATTATGAGTGCAAAACATGGACAATAAATGTTCATGCTCCCATATAATAATTGCTCCAACTAGTATACATGCTATATGAGGAACTCTTCACCTTTTAGCTTCCGCTTGTGAAGGAATATTTAAGTGTTACATTAAGGTTTTAGAGATATTATTGTGTCCCCTGTTGGAGTAGTTACGGTTCTTTGAAAGTAATGATGTATGCAAGTTTATGTGTTTGTTTTTCTGGTTGGTTGTGTGTTCTCTATTAAAATAAAGTGTATTTAACTTACTAACATGTGTATGCGTTTCTACTTTATGTATATGTATTCTTTCGAGCGCCGTAAAGCGGTTTATTGTAGCCACAAATGAGTGTGTTATGCTAATTTATGTCTATAGTGCAGTTTTAAGATGCTCAAAATATGTTCCCTATGTTTCTCACTAAAGTATGGCGACTACACACTTATAAAATAATGACAACACATTGATTACACATATTGACACAGACAAGTTACAACAAGTCGTGTTGTGCGGTGAAAAAATACCGCAATATCTCTCTCACTCTCCTAATTTAATCCGTTCTCTCTCTATCATTTACACATCTTTCGTTCTTCTCTCTCTATCATTCACACATCTTTCGTTCACCTTTCATTCAAAAGTGGTTTTAAAATATTTTGTCGTCATTAGAATATGGTTCAAGAAATAATGCATGGATGAACCAAAAATATGTGCATTAAATGGTTTGCTGACTTTAGATGGGTATTCAAGCCATATGACTGTGCTGTCTTTGTGCACTTGTCATTTATATACAAAAATATACATGATTGAAAAAGATTGCTCGTTACCAATCCTATGGTAATGACTGATCTAACTAATCTATTATAAGTTGGTGCACTGTTCTAAATTTATCTAAGGGAAATAATCTAACTAATTAATTCAATTTAAAACAAAATGGGTTAGTTACCTTAAAGTGTTTTTACTGCATGAAATGATATAAATTACCACATGATCGGGTTAATTTGTAAGTGATGTTTTAATTAACTCGTCTAACTAAATAAGTTTAAATGGTGATAAATTAAAGTAATATGATGTAGATGTTAACTTAAATACGTTCTTGACTAAATATAGGTAAATTATAACTTTGAAATGTCCTAAATAGGGTTATATGGTAAATCTACATTCATAATTATAATATGGTTAAAAAAATATGAAGTTATACGCAACTGTTTATAAAGACATATTATATACATATCACATATAATTTCTAACTAACTACACTAACTAATTACCACCAGGTGTGATGTTGGAGCCGTGTCCTCTGTAGAATGTCCTCGAAAACAAAGTTCAAGTAGACACAGTTTGATGTACGCTCTCATTCTGGGTACTGTTCATACTAATGGTATGCTACTGGTTGGTGTAGGTTCAAGTTTAACATTTCGATCCACTTACGGGTTGTATAAGTGGTAGTGGTGTAGACAATTCACAAATGCGTCTGTTCATTGCATTAATGCTGACACAGTTTATATTACATAGATGTAAGCGACTGGCGATGATAACGCACTTTAGTGTTCACAATCACCACATAGGGCACTAGGTAATTACAGTGTCAATGTCTTTGGTGATGTAAGGTCGCTCTCTTCTCGTATTTCAGGTATTTCAATGTGAGAAGGTCTGCTCAAAGTGTCAGCCAGAGAGTTCAAACTTCCCTTCAAATGTTTAATCGTGAAGGCATAATTCTGCAAAATTAAAGACCACCTGTAGATCCTATTGTTCCGATGAACCCCTGTTTGCATGACAGTAAGCGGTGAATATCGGTTTCGATAACAAACTCTGTACCCGCCAGGAATCGATGAAGTTTCCTGACACAATAGATCACGCTTAGAGCTTCCAATTCAGAGGCTGAGTATCTTCCTTCAGCAGGACTGATCTTACGACTCACGTACATTATTGGGTGAAACTTGTCTTCATAAAATTGGCCTAAGACCCCAGAAATGGAAATGGAACTTTCGTCTGTACGGAGGAAATACGTAAGATTGACATTAGGCAAACGCAAAATAGGTGGAACGCTAAACAAATGTTTCAATTTTGATAAAGCACCGATTAACTTTGCATCCTGAACATTAAGTTTTACAGATGCTTTTAACACATTAGAAAAAACGCTGGTGATTTCAGCCAAATTGGGTATAAATTTGCTGTAATAACTAACCAGACCAAGCAAACTAAGGACCTGTTTCTTGGTCGTAGGCATAGTTAGATTGAGAATCTTGGTCACAATTTTTTCATCAGTTCTGAGTTGGCCTCTGCTGATTGTATGGCCTAGTAAATCAATTTCTTCCATTCCCAACTCCACTTTGGTGGGTTTCACTGTAAGACCAAATAATCGCAATCTATCGAAGACATGTCGCAGTTTCAGTAAGTGTGTTGTCCAGTCTGCTGTATGGATGCAAATGTCATCAATATAAGTAGAAGTATTGGTCACTCCGTGCAAAAGATCCTTAGTGAGTCGGACAAAAGTGGCTGGTGCATTACGAAGACCTAGAGGTGTTGAGAATGCTGTCAAAGGAATAGACAATGATTGCATCGGGAAATGCCAATAAGCTTTCGTGAGATCCAGTTTCGAGAAGATACGTGATGTTGACATATCGAGGATAAGGTCTTCACAAGATGGAATAGGCTCTGAATCGACTTTGGTTACGTTGTTTAACCGGCGATAATCGACGCAGAGGCGAATAGTCGAGTCCTTTTTTCTGACCAGGACGATAGGAAAAGTATATTCTGACTGTGATTTCTGAATTATTCCACTCGACTCAAGATTTAACAGTTCCTTGTCGAGATTTTCCCTGTAACTCAATGGGATGGAATAAGGTCGGCATTTGATGGGTGTGTTATCAGTCAGAATAATAGAGTGTTCTATTATGTCTGTCTTTCCTGGTGTCAGAGTCCAGAAAAGGTACAGTGATGCAGTGACATCGTTACGCCGCCAGGCGACTTAGCTCCCAGTAGGGATGCAGCAACTTCGTTACGCCGCCAGGCGAGTGGTAGTTACCGGCCTGCAAGATTGCTGGCTGACGAGCGACCAGCGGTCAGGCCAGGACGACGCTAGACGCACGCCTGCCTCGTGAAGCCACCTGAGGTGGGAGGCGAGTTGCGAACTAGCGGCAGACAGCTCTGGGACTTCGACTCGGACAGACGTGTGATGAGAGAAAGACGTTGTGTGGTTTTCTGTGCTTGAAAGTCGAGTGTCTGGACATCTTGAGTGTCAGACTTGTGAGCAGTATTGTGGATGTAAGTGCATTGATGTATCCAGTATATATTGTTGTGATCATCGTTCTGTATTTAATATGTGAATAAATCCATTGAACGGTGTGCCGTTGAGTCTTACGTCAAATCACGTTGTACTTGTACTGTCCCACATGTGTTAGGTTAGCGAGCCAAGTTTAAGACCCTGACATGTGTGGACGTGGTGGCATTCGTCCGGCTTTGAAATGAACGTGTTTATGTGATTAACGATTTAAAACTAGAGTTTGTGAACGTAAAATTTTGTGTCAAACTTTATAGTACATGTAAATGTGATCGTGGAAGGCTCATTTTGATTATTAACTACTGTCAGGGTCTTAAACTTGGCTCGCTTTCCTAACAAGTGTGAGACAATACAACTACAACGTGATTTGACGTAAGACTCAACGACACATCGTTCGATGGATTTATTAACGTATCAAATACAGAACGATGATCACAAATATATATAATGGATACTTTACAACTTACATCCACAATACAGTTCACAAGTCTGACTCGCAAGATGTCCAGACACTCGCCTTTCAATACAGAAACGATACAACGCCTTTCTCTCAATCACACGTCCGTCCTGTACCGTGTCCCCAGAGCTGTCTGGACCTGGTTTGCAACTTGCCTCCTGCCTGACGTGGCGTCACGTGGCAGGCGTGCGTCTTGCGTTGGCGGCCTGACCGCTGGTCAGCCAGCGATCTCGCAGGCCGGTAACTCATTCGCCTGGCGGCGCAACGAAGTGGTTGCATCCCTTACTGGGAGCTAAGTCGCCTGGCGGCCGTAACGATGTCCCTGCATCGCTGTCCCCTGTCGGACTCTGACACGCTCCCCCGGCAACTCCATGAAAGATGTCGTCTTTCATGTATAATGTCTGTACCTGTCGGGTTAATAGTATACCCTTGTCAGAGTCTACCTTTCCATTGTTATACACAACGTTATCAAAATTACACACATGGCATAGAAATATATAAGACTGGGAGTTGGGTACAAAGACATGTGGTGCTTCATGTTCAACACATATCAGACTTCACCCTCTCGATGGCTGGTTACCTCAATCGTATTATCACCCAGTCGGATCAGTAGCACCAGCTTCAAGCATCTACGTCAACGCAATTTGAAAAAAAATAATAATATGGTTCTTGAAACAAAAACCATCTCGCGAGACTGAAATACGACTTTATATAAGTCGTATAAAACACTCAAACCCTGTCCCTACTTGGCCAGGAGTTATGTGTTGGTATACAATGTTGGCAACCCTCTGCCATGCCCAGTAGATGCCTGCCTGTGGTGTCAACACTTTAACAACAACGTGTTATATTACACACAACACATTAGCATATACATTTCAAATTATGGCCCTTTGTGTGACAATGTCATAACAATAAATGAAAGGGGAATAATTTTAACATTAGTGAAACACAATAATTTACAATAACTATTTAATTTTCTTAGTGTCATTGCTTGACGTTTCTTCATATTAACGAGAAAAAGTCGGTAATATGAATACGTTAATCAAGATATGATTCTAAGATTACATTAGAGAAATAAATAAACACACAATTCGTGTATTCAATTTTATAGAATCCTAAACATTTTAGAATCGTCAAAACTTTTTAATCTTTTATATGTTGTCTGCTATTTTTGTTCTAAATTTATAATTAATCCGGAAGTACACACGAGCTCTAAAATCAGCTGATGGTAAAGCTTATAGAACACACCTGTTCCGGTTTGATGTAGTTTAAGGAAGGTATACTGTTCTCAAAGTTCGTGTTGAATGTTGTTACACAATCTTCTGGATTACGATCGAATGTTCATGTGTTAGATGTTTCAGTCGAACATTAAAGATTTCGGTTCACTGCAGAGGTGTAGAAAAGTCGTCACTGTTCAGTTTTTACTTTCACACTCGTCATTAAAATGTTCCTGGAAGATTCAACACGAAGTTATCACTGTCAAGTTGGATAATTCGCTTCAGGTAAGTGCGAATGTGATACTGTTCTTGTACTTAATATATACAGTTAATAAAGTTCGCTTTCTACCACATACTGCACATTTATACACGACAATCATTACATGAACTAGTAAAATAAGAACACTATATATAACGGGAGTAATCCCTATCACAATATTGTAGACATTACACAGCTTTTCGTGAATGAAAAAAAAACTCTATTCACTGCTAAATGGCTGTGTCGGTCTGAGTGTATTTCTACATACTGCACTCAGACATTGGTGCTCACTGGGTCGGTCGGACAACGTGACAAAAGATCGGCAATTGAATTGGTTCTGCCTGGGATATGTCGAACCTCAAAGCTATAATTTTGAAGTTTCAGAGACCAGCGCGCTATCATATGGTTCGATGGCACACCTGAATTCATCCATCGTAAGGGGCTGCTGTCCGATTCTACGATGAAATGGAGTCCTAGAAGAAATCTAGACAATTTGGTGATACCTACTACTAAAGCTAGGGCTTCCAATTGAGGAATGGACCATGCCCGCTCTCGGGCCTTCAATTTCCTGGATACAAAATAAATTGGGTGGAGAATGTTGTTATACTCCTGCAACAGGACTGCTCCAATTGCCACGGAGCTAGCATCTGTGCGTAATCTGAAAGGTAAACGGATATCGGGTAATTTAAGGATAAGATTATGTTTATTCTTATCGGAAAAACATGATAGCACTTTATGAAATGCGATTTTTAGGCATTGATCGTGTACAATTTTCTCAGGTTTATCCTTTGTTAGTAAATTAGTAAATACCTCGGTCAGTTCCGAAAAATCAGGGATAAATTGCCTATAGTAATTGATTAGGCCCAGCAAACTTCTGACTTGTTTTTTAGTAGTCGGAAGTGAGAGTTTTAGTATCTTGGACACAATTTTATCGTCTGTCGTGACAAAGCCATTGGATATTTTATAGCCCAAGAATGATATTTCCTGGTAGGCTATGTCTACTTTTGCAGGCTTCACTGTCAGTCCGTGCTGTCTGATCCGTTCAAATGTCTGGTCTAATGTCTTAATGTGCTCCGTCATTGTCTCTGTGTGAACACATATGTCGTCAATATAGCAAATTATGTTAGGAATGTCTCTTAGCAGTAGTCGTGTCATACGTACGAATGTGGCTGGGGCGTTAACAAGCCCAAATGGAAGTTTGCACCATTCGTAAAGTCCCCAAGGTGTGGCAAAAGCTGTCAGATGTCTGCTCTGTTCGTCTACAGCAATCTGCCAGTAACCTTTGACCATGTCTACAGTCATAAAGAACCTAGCGTCTGTCAGTTCTGTCAGAAGATCGTCAGTGTTTGCCATAGGCTCAAGATCTAGAACCGTTATTTTATTCAGTTTTCTGTAGTCGATGCACAGTCTTATTGTATTGTCCTTTTTTCGTACTATGAACATGGGAGATGAGTAGTCTGATTGGGATCGTCTTATGATGTTATTTTTCTCTAAGTTGATGATTTCTTGATGTAACTGTTCTTTGTAATGTAATGGGATGGTGTATGGTCTGCATCTAATGGGTGTGTTTGATGTGAGTGCGATGTGATGTTGTATTAATTCTGTTTGTCCTGGGTTGTTTGAAAAGATGGTGTTGTACTGTTGAATAAGTTGTTTGCACCTGTCTGTGTCTGCTTGAGTTAAATTTGGGTTGATTTTGATCTCCTTCAAGCAGTCTGTCATGTCTAATGCAGGTGTTGGAATTTCGTCACTAGCATCGTCGTCTTCGTGATCTATTATCACTGTACAAGCTGTTGTATCGTCTTGTTCGTCGTCTCTGTGGTGGTATGGTCTTAGCATATTTATGTGAAATATTTTGTGTTTGTCTTTTATAAGGATCTCGTAGTCTACAGGTGAAATCTGTCTTGTCACTTTAAAAGGTCCCTGCCAAGAATCAGTCAGAAGGTGTCTGTCACTAGGTAGCAGAAGAAGAATGTCCTGTCCAGGTGTCAATGTTATTGTCCTGTTTCCTTTGTCAGCATACTGTCTATAAGTAGCACCAGATAGTTTTAGTGCATTCTCTGCAATAACACAAGATTTGATGATTCTTTCACGCAATGATGTCACATATAAGTATGATGATATGCGTTTAAGTACTGGTGTAGAGTCAGTTAACATTTGGTGGTAAATGGTCAATGGGCCACGTGGTTTGGCACCATAGATAAGTTCAAAAGGAGAGAAACCGGTACTAGCTTGTGGTACCTCGCGATAAGCAAAAAGAATAGCTGGTAGATATACATCCCAGTTGTTGGGGTGTTCTTGCGTTACTTTTGCAAGCATGTGCTTAAGATCCCCGTTAAACTTTTCTATTACTCCGCTTCTGTGAGGATGGTAGGGGGAATTGAAACACTTCTTAACTCCCAGCATTTTGGTGAAAGCTTGGGTGGATGCGGCAATAAACTGAGTGCCCCTATCAGATTGGATAGTATCTGGAAAACCTATCCTAGAAAAAATATGGAAGAACACTTCCATTATGTCATTGGCAGTTATGTTCTTTAACGGAATAGCTTCTGGCCAGCGACTACATTGATCAATGATAGTTAGAATAAATGTATTCCCTCTAGTTGTTGTATGACTAAGAGGGCCCACTATGTCAACCGATAGCTTTTCAAAAGGTTGACTGGCTAAGTCGGTAACTTGTAACTTTGCCTGTGGGTGTTTACCTTTTTTAACCAATTTCTGGCAGGTGTCACAACTTCTGCAATATTCTTTAATGTCATTGCAAAATTTTGGCCAGTGAAATTGTGTCAATAACCTTGATCTGGTCTTAACGTATGCCATATGTCCTGCAAGAGGTATATCGTGTGCAAGATGTAAGGCTTGCTTGCGATAACTAGTTGGCAAAACAGTTTGCTCTGTGGTATCGTCACCTCTGGTGTAATACCTGGTGAGTATGTCATTTTTCAAAGCAAAATGCCATTTTGCATTCTTGGTTACTTTTGGCTTTCGGCCGATCAGGTCAAAGTATTTTGACAATGAAGGATCAGCTTTTTGGGCAGTTACAAATGCTTCCTTCATGGTGTTAGTAGGTAGTGAAACTGGGCTGAGTAATTGTATCGCCTCAGTTTGATTTACTTCATCTTGCATTCTAGCAGTAGCTCTTGTTAATGCGTTCACACACTCAATGATATCAGATGATGATGATGGAACAATAGTTTCAATGATGTCATGAGAACTTAGTTCTACATTAGCTACTTTACAATCAATAGGTGGTGTGACATTTTCAATGATGACATTTGATGGTGATGTTATGATATCATCATTACAAGAAGATGTTATGTCATGAGGTTTATCATTTACCTCAGGTAAATTACCAATAATTATATCACAAACTGGACTGGTTAGTGCAGCGCACTTTACTTTCCCAGTGAGGAAAGGTGTATCAATATATGCCCATGCTAATGGGTATCTCTCAATATTGCCTGAGAATGTTCTACATGTTACGTGCCTGCCTGTGTAATCTGTAGGCAATATGAACGTTCTTTTCAGGCCAATGATTGTACTTCCTGTGTCACGAAGGACTGTAGCATATTTGCCATTTACATATCCGTGATGGATGTTTATTCTGCCCTTTGAACCTATTACCGAATTCGCTTCTTCATTGGCAATAGGGATGGTATGACCGCATTTTAAAATACCATCTTCATAGAAAGTATTACAAACATAGCATTTGTTTGCGTTGAATATGTCAACAGCCTGTGATGAGTTCACAGGATGTTTCTCTGGCTCTTCTTCTTCAGACGCGGAACTATCCTCCAAGGCGGGATTTGCTTTTTTGGTCATCTGCCTGCCCTCACAATCCCTCCGATGGTGTCCGAACGCCTTACAGAGAAAACATTTAGTCAACCCTTTGAAGGTTTCACGCTCTTGATTTCGTTGATTTACCCTGTGTTGTAAGTACGTCTTGTAACGAGGGTTTTTATCACACATCTCACTCTGATGATGAGAATGATTACAATACCCGCACTGATAAAACTTCTCAGAGGTAGGCTTACGAAATTTCTGCCTACTATAGGGTTGTTTGTCATAATTAGCCGCTGCTACAAAGTTAATGTTAGTATCTTCAGTAGCAAAGCAATGTTTGTTGGCTGTGTAGTAAGCCGAACCCCGTCTGTCAATTTCATCCACACTAGAGCATTCATTCTCTAACAAAAATTTAGCAAAGGCTGAAGGAATAGATGACACAATTTTGTCTCTAATGATTAGATCTTCCAATCTCTCATAACTTTTTTCAATTTTGGCTGCTGATGTCCATTTGGTGAAAATATCTCGGACTAAGCAGAGGTAGTCAGAGAACGTTTGAGTCGGTTTTGGGCTCAATTTACTGAACTGTTCTCTGTAACATGCCTCATCTAACATAAAATGTGCCATAATCTTAGCTTTCAGATAATGGTAATCTTTTCTGAGGTCTTTGGGGATGGTTTCAATAACTTTAAGAGGTTCCCCTGACAAACTCCTCATGTACACAATATTCCATTCAGACAGTGGAACTTGATAATGTTCCATTAAAGTTTCAAAATTTTGGGTAAAGGCTGCGATGCAGTCACCCGAGGTATAATTTCGTACAATACCTTGATATTTCTTGTACTGGTTTTCTTTCTCCAGTCTCTCCGATTTCTTAAACTCTTTGTTAATGGCAGTCTCAGTGTCAAGTTGTTTTATCTTCAACTGTAACTCCAGTTCTTCTCTCTTACTCTGAGCTGCTATTTCTGCCTTCTTCAACTCACTATCTATTTCAGCTTGCTTTGTCTTTTCAGACAATTCTGCTTGCTTTAAGGCTGTGTCGGCCTCTCCTTGTTTGGCAGCCATCTCTGCCTGCTTTAATGCTCTTTCAGCTGCTCTTTCTTCACGCTCAGCCGCTTTCTCCTGTACTAGTAGGTATTCAGCGTATTTTTGCTTACTCCACTGTGTTAGTTCATCACCATGTAACTGTAACTTTATTCCCATATCAATGAAATCAAATAATGAAGACATGATGGGAAAATGTCAATGAAATACCAGCCACACACAATATGTTATAAGTGGTTAGTAATCAACAAGTTACAATCTGTTTATATGGACGATATGTGCCTAAAAATGCATTTTTAAAGTATACGAAAAGGAAAAGTATACTCAAGTGCCCTGGATGCGGTGAAGAACGGTTGAAAATCGGGCTAGGAACTGTAGGGTCGCTACTTCGAATTGGAAATGACCTCTACGGCAAGGTTTCGGATGGTACAGAAAAACCTGCTTTTATTTTGGAAGAAGATGAATTAGCGTCTATTTGTTGGTGTGTGCCTGCTTGTCACTAAGTGTTGATTAGGTTTGTATGGCGTTGAGTGTAATTGTATGTCGTAAGTTTGTCCGTCAACAATTTTTTTTTTCCAATACAAGTTACTTTCTTTCCAAACACTTTTTGCGTTCCACAAACTCAATGCACAACGACAATCTACAAGTATCTTAACACTCTACAACATTGATGACACATCACTTACATCAAGATGACATTCAGTAAGGACATAGACATCAAGTTTACAAGATGGCGACAAGGTCAAAATGGCGACAAGATCACAATGTCGACAAGGTCAAAACGGTGACAAGTTTCACAAATCACAAATGTTTTACACGCTTACAGGATCAAACAGAATGTATGCATTGTACGTTTACAAATGGTCTTACACATGTTTAAATAATGTAGTAACAATCAAAATGAGCCTTCCATGATCACATTTAAGTTTAAATCTAATTAAATTAAACGTTCAACAAGGACAAGCTATTCACGTTCAAATATAACTAAATTAAAGCTGGACGAGCCCTCCACGTTCACACATGTCAGGGTCTTAAACTTGGCTCGCTTTCCTAACAAGTGTGAGACAATACAACTACAACGTGATTTGACGTAAGACTCAACGACACATCGTTCGATGGATTTATTAACGTATCAAATACAGAACGATGATCACAAATATATATAATGGATACTTTACAACTTACATCCACAATACAGTTCACAAGTCTGACTCGCAAGATGTCCAGACACTCGCCTTTCAATACAGAAACGATACAACGCCTTTCTCTCAATCACACGTCCGTCCTGTACCTTGTCCCCAGAGCTGTCTGGACCTGGTTTGCAACTTGCCTCCTGCCTGACGTGGCGTCACGTGGCAGGCGTGCGTCTTGCGTTGGCGGCCTGACCGCTGGTCAGCCAGCGATCTCGCAGGCCGGTAACTCATTCGCCTGGCGGCGCAACGAAGTGGTTGCATCCCTTACTGGGAGCTAAGTCGCCTGGCGGTCGTAACGATGTCCCTGCATCGCTGTCCCCTGTCGGACTCTGACAACTACATTGTTTAACCATGTGTAAGACTATTTGTAAACGTACAGTGCATACATATTGTTTGATCTTGTAAGCGTGTCAAACATTTGTGATTTGTGAAACTTGTCACCGTTTTGACCTTGTCGACATTGTGATCTTGTCGCCATTGTGACCTTGTCGCCATCTTGTAAACTTGATGTCTATGTCCTTACTGAATGTCATCTTGATGTAAGTGATGTGTCATCAATGTTGTAGAGTGTTGAGATACATGTAGATTGTCTTTGTGCATTGAGTTGTGGAAAGCAAAGAGTTTTGGAAAGAAAGTAACTTGTTTGGAAAAAAAAAAATTGTTGACGGACAAACTTACGACCTACAATTACACTCAACGCCATACAAACCTAATCAATACTTAGTGACAAGCAGGCACACACCAATAAATAGACGCTAATTCATTTTCCTCCAAAAACAAAGCAGGTTTTCCATACCATCCGAAACCCTTGCGTGTAGAGGTCATTTGTGTTTTCGAAGTAGCGACCCTACAGTTCCTAGCCCGATTTCCAACCGTTCTTCACCGCATCCAGGGCACTTGAGTATATTTTTCTTTTCATTCACTTTAAGGATGCAATTTTAGGCACGTATTGTCAATAGAAATCAATTGTAAATTGTTCATTACTAACCACTTATAACATATTTTGTGTGGCTGACATTTTTCATCATGTCTTCATTATTTGATTTCATCGATATGGGGATAAAATTACATTTGACAGGTGATGAATTAACAAATTGCAGTGAAAAGAAATACTCTGAATACCTACTAGTACAGGAGAAAGCTAATGAACGCGATGAAAGAGCGGCTGAAAGAGCATTAAAGCAGGCAGAGATGGTTGCCAAGCAAGTAGAGGCAGAAACAGCCTTAAAGCAAGCCGAATTAGAACTCGCTGCAAAGACAAAGCAAGCTGAGATAGATAGTGAATTAAAGAAGGCAGAAATAGCAGCTCAGAGTAAGAGAGAAGAACTGGAGTTACAGTTGAAGATGAAACAACTTGACACTGAGACTGCAATTAACAAAGAGTCTAAGAAATCTGAGAGACTGGAGAAAGAAAACCAGTACAAGAAATACCAAGGTATTGTACGTAATTATACCTCGGGTGACTGCATCGCAGCCTTTACCCAAAATTTTGAAACTTTAATGGAACATTATCAAGTTCCACTGTCTGAATGGAATATTGTTTATATAAGGAGTTTGTCAGGGGAACCTCTTAAAGTCATTGAAACCATCCCCAAAGACCTCAGAAAAGATTACCATTATCTGAAATCTAAGATTATGGCACATTTTATGTTAGATGAGGCAGGTTACAGAGAACAATTCAGTAAGTTGAGCCCAAAACCGACTCAAACGTTCTCTGATTACCTCTGCTTAGTCCGAGATATATTCACCAAATGGACTTCAGCAGCTAAAATTGACAAAAATTATCAAAGATTAGAAGACCTAATCATTAGAGATAAAATTATTTCATCCATTCCATCAGCATTTTCAAAGTTTTTGCAAGAGAATGAATGCACGAGTGTAGATGAGATTGAGAGACGTGGTTCGGCGTATTCACACAGCCAACAAACATTGTTTTGCCAGTGAAGCTACTGACATTAATTTTGTAGCAGCGGCTAACTATGACAAACCCTATAGTAGACAGAAACCTCATAGGCCTACCTCTGAGAAGTTTAGTCACTGTAATTATTGTAAATTTTCACATCATCAGGGTGAAATGTGCGATAAAAACCCAGAATATCACACTTACCTACTAAATATGGTAAAAAGACAAGAAAATGAGCGTAGATCCTTCAGGAATTTGCGTAAATGTTTCCTCTGTAAGGCGCACGGACACCATCGGAAAGATTGTAAAGGTAGGCAAATGATCAACAAAGCAAATGCCGCCATGTTTGATGGTTCGTCGTCAGATGAAGAACAACCAGAGAAACAGCCTGTGAACTCAGCACAGGTTTTTGACATGTTCAGCGCAAATAAATGCTCTGTTTGTAACACCTTTTATGAAGATGGTATTTTAACATGCGGTCACGCCATCCCTATTGCCAATGAAGAAGCTAATTTGGTAGTAGATTCAAAAGGCAGGATAAACATCCATCACGGATATGTGAATGGCAAGTCTGCTACAGTCCTTCGTGATACAGGCAGTTCACTTATTGGCCTGAAGAGAACGTTCATAATGCCTACAGACTATACAGGCAGGCACGTAACATGCAGAACATTCTCAGGCAATATTGAGAAATACCCACTAGCATGGGCATATATTGAAACACCTTTCCTCACTGGGAAAGTAAAGTGCGCTGCATTAACAAACCCAGTGTGTGATGTAATTATTGGAAATTTACCTGAGGTGAATGATAAACCTCATGACATAACATCTCTGTGTATTGATGATACCATAACATCACCATCAAATGTCATCATTGAAAATGTCACACCACCTTTTGAATATATGGTAGCTAATGTAGCACTAAGTTCTCATGACATCATTGATAACATTGTTCCATCACCATCTGATATCATTGAATGTGTGAACGCAGTAACTAGATCTACTGCTAGAGTGCAAGATGAAAGTAATCAAACTGAGGCTATACAAATGCTTAGCCCAGTATCACTACCTACTAACACCATGAAGGAAACGTTTGTAACAGCTCAAAAAGCTGATCCTTCATTATCAAAATACTTTAATCTGATCGGCCAAAAGCCAAAGGTGACCAAGAATGCAAAATGGCATTTTGCTGTGAAAAATGATATACTCACCAGGTATTACACCAGAGGTGACAACACCACAGAGCAAACTGTTTTGCCAACTAATTATCGCAAGCAAGCTTTACATCTTGCCCACGATATACCTCTTGCAGGGCATATGGCATACGTTAAGACCAGATCTAGATTATTGACACAGTTTCATTGGCCCAAATTTTGCAATGACATTAAAGAATATTGCAGAAGTTGTGACACCTGCCAGAAACTGGTAAAAAAAAAGGTAAACACCCACAGGCAAAGTTGCAAGTTACTGACTTAGCCAGTCGACCTTTTGAAAAACTATCTGTCGACATAGTGGGCCCTCTTAATCATACAACAACTAGAGGGAATAAATATATTCTAACTCTCATTGATCAATGTAGTCGCTGGCCAGAAGCTATTCCGCTAAAGAACATAACTGCCAATGATATAATGGAAGTTTTCTTCCATATTTTTTCTCGGATAGGTTTTCCAGATACTATCCAATCTGATAGGGGCACTCAGTTTATTGCCGCATCTACCCAAGCTTTCACCAAAATGTTGGGAGTGAAGCAATGTTTCAATTCCCCGTACCATCCTCACTCTAGCGGAGTAATAGAAAAATTTAACGGGGATCTAAAGCACATGCTTGCAAAAGTAACGCAAGAGCACCCCAATAACTGGGATGTATATCTACCAGCTATTCTTTTTGCTTATCGCGAGGTACCACATTCTAGTACCGGTTTCTCTCCTTTTGAACTTATCTATGGTGCCAAACCACGTGGCCCATTGACCATTTATCACCAAATGTTAACTGACTCTACACCAGTACTTAAACCCATATCATCATACGTATATGTTACATCATTGCGTGAAAGAATCATCAAATCTTGTATTATTGCAAAGAATGCACTAAAATTATCTGGTGCTACTTATAGACAGTATGCTGACAAAGGTAACAGGACAATAACATTGACACCTGGACAGGACGTTCTTCTTCTATTACCTAGTGACAGACACTTATTGACTGATTCTTGGCAGGGACCTTTTAAAGTGACGAGACAGATTTCACCTGTAGACTACGAAATCCTAATAAAAGACAAAGAACATTTACATCAGGAGATCATCAACTTAGAGAAAAACAACATCATAAGACGATCCCAATCAGACTTCTCATCTCCAATGGTCATAATACGAAAAAAAGACAACACCATAAGACTATGTATTGACTATCGAAAGCTAAATAAAATAACTGTTCTAGATTTGGAGACAATGGCAAACACTGACGATCTTCTGACAGAACTGACAGACGCTAGGTTCTTTACGAAGATAGACATGACGAAAGGATATTATCAGATAGCAGTAGAAGAACAGAGCAGACATCTGACCGCATTTGTCACACCTTGGGGACTGTACGAATGGTGCAAACTTCCATTTGGGCTTGTCAATGCCCCTGCCACATTCGTACGTATGACACGACTTCTTCTATTAGACATTCCTAACATAATTTGCTATATCGACGACATCTGTGTTCACACTGAGACAATGACAGAGCACATTAAGACGTTAGAACAGACTTTTGAACGTATTAGTCAGCACGGACTGACTGTAAAGCCTGCAAAAGTAGACATAGCCTACCAGGGAATATCATTCTTGGGGTACAAAATATCCAATGGCTTTGTCATGACAGACGATAACATTGTGTCCAAGATACTAAAACTCTCACTTCCGACTACAAAAAAAGAAGTCAGAAGTTTGTTGGGACTGATAAATTATTACCGGCAGTTCATTCCTGATTTTTCAGAACTGACCGAAGTGTTTACTAATTTACTAACAAAAGATAAACCAGATAAAATTGTACACAATGAATGCCTAAAAATTGCATTCCATAAGGTAATCGAATGTTTTTCTGATAACAGTTCAAGTAAACTCATCCTGAAATTGCCCAACCTCCATTTACTTTTCAGATTGCGTACAGATGCTAGCTCCGTGGCGATTGGAGCAGTCTTGTTACAAGAGTACAATAACATCCTCCATCCAGTGTACTTCGTATCAAGGAAACTAAAACCCAGAGAACGGGCTTGGTCCATACCTCAGTTGGAAGCCCTAGCTTTAGTGGTGGGTATAACTAAAATGTCCAGATTTCTTCTAGGACGGCATTTCATCGTGGAATCTGACAGCAGCCCGTTGCGTTTTATAAATTCAGGAGTACCTTCCAATCATATGGTAGCGCGCTGGTCTCTTAAACTTCAAGATTATAGCTTTGAGGTTCGACATATCCCAGGCAGAACCAACTCAATTGCCGATCTTTTGTCCCGTTGTCCGACCGACCCAGTAAGCACCAATGTCTGAGTGCAGTGTGTACAAATACACTTAGACCAACACAGCCAGTCATGAGTGAATAATTTTTTTTCTATTCACAAAAAGCTGTGTAATGTCTACAATGTGATGTGATAGGGATTACTCCCATTATATATAGTGTTCTTATTTTACTAATTCATGTAGTGATTGTCGTGTATAATTGTGTAGTGTGTGGTAGAAAGCGAACTTTATTAATTGTATATATTACGAACAAAAACAGTGTCACATTCGCTCAAAGACTTACCGTCAGCGAACTATCCAATTTGACATTGACATCTGCGTGTGGAACATTCCAGGGATATTTTAAGGACGTGTGTGAACGTGTAAACTAACCAGTGACAGCTACTCCATTGCAGTCAACCGAAATCCATAATGTTCGGTAGTGAAACATCTAACACATGAACAGTCAATCGTAATCCAGAAGGTTTTGTATTGAATCATCCAACACATGAACTGTGAGAACATGATACTTTCCGTAACTACATCAGACCGGAACAAGTGTGTTCTACAAGCTTCACATCAGCTGATTTAAGTGTTCGTGTGTACTTCCGGATTAGTTAGAAATTTAGAGCAAAATTAGCAGACGACATATAAAAGTTTAAAAATCTATGACGATTCTAAAATCTTTAGGAATCAACAAAGTTAAATACACGAATTGTGTGTTTATTTATTTATGTAGTGTAATCTTAGAATCATATCTTGATTAATGTATTCATATTACCGACTTTTTCTCGTTAATATGAAGAAACGTCAAGCAATGACACTAAGAAATAAAATAATTATTGTAAATTATTGTATTTCATAAATGTTGAAATTATTTCCCTTTCATTTATTTGTTATTACATCATTACACAAAGGGCCATAATTTGAAATGTATATTCTAATGTGTTGTGCATAAATAACCATGTGTGTTGCCAGATTGTTGACATCACAGGTAGCCATCTACTAGGTATGGCAGAGAGTTACCAACATTGCAGACCAACACAAGAGCTACTGACCAAATAAGGGCAGGGTTTGAGCGTTTTATGCGACTTATATAAAGTCGTATTTCAGTCTAGCTAGATGGTTTTTGTTTCAAGAACCATATTATTACGTTTTTTTTTTATTTTGCTGCGAGGTAGATGCGTGAAGCTGGTACTACCGATCTGACTGGGTCATAAATGCAATTGAGGTAATCAGCCATCGAGAGGATGCAACCTGACAAGTGTTAAAGGTTGAACACCACATGTCGTTAAATGCAACTTCCATTTCTTATATATTTCTATGGCATATGTGTATTTATTTGTATGTTGATATCAATGTAGATAACAATAGAAAGGTGGTCTCTGACAAGGTTAGAATATTAACCCAGTATGTACATATATTATACATGAAAGATGACATCTTTCATGAATTTGCCGGGGGAGCGTGTCAGAGTCCAGAAAAGGTACAGTGATGCAGTGACATCGTTACGCCGCCAGGCGACTTAGCTCCCAGTAGGGATGCAGCAACTTCGTTACGCCGCCAGGCGAGTGGTAGTTACCGGCCTGCAAGATTGCTGGCTGACGAGCGACCAGCGGTCAGGCCAGGACGACGCTAGACGCACGCCTGCCTCGTGAAGCCACCTGAGGTGGGAGGCGAGTTGCGAACTAGCGGCAGACAGCTCTGGGACTTCGACTCGGACAGACGTGTGATGAGAGAAAGACGTTGTGTGGTTTTCTGTGCTTGAAAGTCGAGTGTCTGGACATCTTGAGTGTCAGACTTGTGAGCTGTATTGTGGATGTAAGTGCATTGATGTATCCAGTATATATTGTTGTGATCATCGTTCTGTATTTAATATGTGAATAAATATATTGAACGGTGTGCCGTTGAGTCTTACGTCAAATCACGTTGTACTTGTACTGTCCCACATGTGTTAGGTTAGCGAGCCAAGTTTAAGACCCTGATACCTGGGATGTCAGAGAAAATGTCCTGGCACTCAGTTACTACCTCTATCAGCTGTCGTCGTTGCTCGTCTGTAATTTTCGGTTCTATCCGTACACTATCGATTGTCCCTGTTGTGTCTACTGTCGGGACTGGTAATTCTATTCCGTCGTCATCCGTCTGATTAAGTACTGTTGTTGTACTAGCTGTGTGTACTGTTTCCTGGCTATGTGTGTTTGCGATGTCGTCGTCATCCGTCGCCCTACCTAGTGTAGTTGTGTTGTGTACGTCTGTCGTCCGGCTGATTGGTGTAGGTGCACTCTGTTCGTCTGTCATCAGTTCTTGTCGTGAGAAATAAGGTTTCAGCATGTTGATATGAAATATCTTTAATTTTCCCTTTATCGATATTTCATAATCGACATCTGATATCTTTCGTTCAACGTTGAATGGCCCTTGCCATGATGTTAGTAACAAATTACGTTTATCTGGTAGTAAAAGTATCACCTTTTGATTGGGTTCAAGGTGTAGGGTTTTGGCACCTTTGTTTGCATAGTGGCGGTACATCTGCCCTTTTCTCTCCAAAGATGGTTTGGCTATTACACACGCCTTCATAATTTTATCGCGTGTCTCTGTTACCATCTCATAAGGTGTTAATGCGGTTGGATTCTCGACTGAGCTAGTGATTAGCTGATGGTAGATTGTTAGGGGTTCACGAGGGTTTGCCCCATAAACTAACTCGAAAGGTGAGAAACCCGTACTTGAGTGCGGAATTTCTCGATGGGCAAATAGCACTGCTGGTAGTAGAGTGTCCCAATCAGATGGGTTCTCTGCTGTTACTTTCGCCAGCATGTGTTTTAGATCCCCGTTATCTTTTCTATAATCCCATTACACGCAGGGTGATACGGTGTACAGAAATGCTGCTCTATTCCTAGCAATTTTGTTAGGGCTTGCATAGCAGCCGAAATAAATTGGGTTCCTCGGTCGCTCAAAATGGTTCGAGGAAAGCCAAATCGACAAAATAGATGTAAAAACACATTTGCCACATCTTTGGAGGTAATGTATTTGAGTGGCACCGCTTCGATCCACCTTGTACAAAGATACACGAGGGTTAGTATAAAGCGGTTTCCTTTGTTCGACACATGATCGGTGCGTTGTGCCTCGATAAATTCTTGTCGAGTAGCACTGTTATTAGCACCGGTGGGTGTTAACAACTGTAACATTTCGTTTTGTAGGTCAGTGTAATGTGTCTGGGTATCTGACCTTGTTACAGCATTAGCCGTGTTTGTTTGTTTCCAGGCTAATATCTCTTCATCAGTACATTGTTTTAATGATGGTAAGCAACCCAAAATCAAATCAGTACATGGATTTTGCAGGATCGCGCACGTAAATGTGCCGGAAAGGAATGGGGTGTTTATGCGTACTATTGCCAGCGGGTATTTCTCAATGTTTCCAGAGAAAGTGCGGCATTTGACAAAGTCACCCGTATAATCTTCTGGCTTAACTAGGTCTCTTTTGACCCCAAGTAAAGTGCTGCCGCTATCAAGTAAACATTGGCATGGTTGTTCGTTGACCAGTGCATCGTGGAACTTTAGATTGCCTCTGGAGGCTATAGCTGCATTAGCATCTTCGTTGGAACATGGTATAAAATTCCCACATTTCAGTTTCCCGTCCGTATGAAACTGGTGACACGTGTCACACTTATTAAAGTCTAATATATCAGTAACTGCACTCACACTCTCACACTCATTGGTTGGTAATACATTTTCGAATTCAGAATCAACTACACTCTCACCGTCAGATGATGTATCGATGAGCAAAGCATTGCTTGCCTTCATTCTCTGCCTGCCCAAACACTTAGAACTATAATGGCCATAACTTGAACAAAAGAAGCATTTAACAGCACGTTTGTAAGAGTTTCGTTTGTTTTCCTGCGTCTTCATCATCATTTCTAGATGAGCCGGATAAGATGGACTCTTATCACACATGGAGTACTGCGGATGAAACAATTTGCAGTATCCACACTGTGGTGGCTTCTGATACGGTTTATCTTTCTTCTGATACTCTTTTTGCTTGTAATACCTGCTTGGTATGTTTTTAACATAGGCAGTAGTCTCAGTATCATGTATTGATGTTTTAATTATGTCCCTGTTTGAGGAACAATATGCAGAACCACGTTTTTCGAGTTGTTCAATAGATTCAATGTCTGCTTGCTGAAGGAACTTCGCAAAGGGAGTAGGAACGGTGGATATGACTTTATCTATCACCATTAAGTCCTGTAATTTATCAAAATTCTTCCCTACTTTTGCCGCCTTAGGCCATTTATTGAATATACTCTGAACGTTTGAAACATAATCTAGGAACGTTTCAGTTGGCTTTGGCTTTATCTGTGAGTACTGGATCTGATATCCAGGAGCATCGAGTAGAAAATGCTGCATAATCCTATCATGGATGTACTGATAGTTACTTCTTAGTTCTGTTGGTATTGATTCTATGACCTTTAATGGCTCCCCACTAAGGTTTCTCATGTAGATCATTGTCCAATCATCTAATGGTATTTTCAGAGTTTTAAGCTGGAATTCTACATTCTCAGTCCAGGCTAAAATTGAATCGCCTTGGCTGAAGGGCTTGATGACCCCTTTATATTTGGAGAATTTATTTAGTTCTTCCTGACTTTTCAGTTTGGTAGAGGCTATCTGGGTGTTAGAGTCAATCTCCATTTCTTTCATCTTTAATTTCGTTTGTGACTCTACCTCTATTTGCTTCTGCTTGGTGGCATCGTCCATCTCTCCCTGTTTTCGTTTGGTGGCTTCCTCTAACTCCTTCATCTCTTTCTGATGTTGTCTCTCCAATGCTCTTTCATCTCTCAATTTGCCTATTTCTTCTTTGTATCTTTCATTTGCCCATTTCTCTAGTTTTTCTCCAGTATATTCTAGTACTTTACCAGCCTGGATGAAGTCATTTAATGATGAAATTATAAGGCTTTATGTTATCTGACAATTGATAGCAATATGTTTTCCAAATACAATTTCACAGTTATTATTTGTTAACTAGTTACACAATTTGCTGAAAAAGAGGGTGCGTCGTTAAGGGTGCATATCAAAATTAGTAAAAAAATATACTCATCTAATCTGCAGAAAAATACGGCCCTCGGGATGTTCCGCCGCTGTCTTTCGTACACACGCCTGATCGACTTGCTTTTATAGCTGATCTCTCTGTTTATTAGAACATCAACATTTTAGCAACATGCATGTAATGTGCAATACATGGTTGTTAATTGAGATATTATAGTTTCAACGGATGGTAAACTCCCAATGTGATATAAATGATAATGATTAATGTAAATGATATAAATGTATGATAGTCTAAATGAACGTCAATGAATGTCTATGTCGTCTTGTCTTCTCTTTCTAACGTCTCTGACTGAGCTGCGCTGTATGACTTTAGCTTAACCTCTAATCTCCTACTGTTGTGCAAAATGAATTTGTTTTTGCACAAATATAAACGTGAATGTGATAAATGTTGACATTTTGATAGTATCACACAAACTGGTTTACAAATGATGGTTAACTTTACAATTCGTACACAATCACAGTTTATATTTCATACATTTTCATTTAAATAATTTACTTAGGAAATATATCATAAGTATTCTGTATAATTTCCAAAAATGGTAAATTACATTGTACTTTTCAAAATGGTATCGTAATGATACTTGCAACCAAATAGTACTTTGCTATACTTATTGACCGGTAAGTTCAATTAAATGGCAAAACTTTAGCGGTGGTTCAAGCCCCACGAGAAATGCTAACGTGGTATCTTGGCTAATGGTAATGAGCGGTGGTTCAAGAACTTCTGACACCAAATGGTAACGTGGTGTTGATCCAAGGAACTTCTGACACCAAATGGTAATGAACGGTGGTTCAGGAACTTCTGACACCAAATGGTAACGTGGTGTTGGTCCAAGGAACTTCTGACACCAAATGGTATCCTGCCTGTCAGCAACTCACTTGCGACAGGCATACAAGGAGTCCCTTCTTTTGCACTACACGAAAGTGACAACTCGTATTGTTTGCAAAAGGATACATTTTTATTCGGAGCTGATCATACAATAGCTCCACGAGCGGAATACCACAACGGTATTAAACATCCTAGGATGTGATGAAGATAAGATGGAATGAGGAGATGATATTAATCTATTATAACTACTGAAGCTAAGCTAAACTATTATACTGTCCTTAACAACAACAAAGTATCCCTAGCGGATACACGTCTGATTCCTACGCCGTCCGTCCTCTGTCTGAGCCCGCTAAGCGTGCCGTGTCAAGCCACAAGCAATTAGCTCAGTGTGCGTTTGTTGGTTTACGTTCTGGGCACTGTTCTGTGCTGACCAGAATTACTTGGTCCTCTCTCGTGAAGTGGGTTTCCCAGTCTCTTGGGTAACCCCAGCTCATCTGCACTCGTTGCCCTTCTTGTTGACACAATTGTGTCCCGTTATAGCTATTTATAACGTTAGTGTCTCTTCTGTCTGGTCACCTATCCTGTTACGTCATTTTCCCTCTTCCTAAGCTCTATTTTAGCTCTCATTAGCTTAGAGCTCTCTCCTAAGTCTTTGACAACATTAGAATGGCTTCAGTTGCAACAGCATGTGCTTCCCATCTAGTATCGGAATGGGACTTTACCAGCTTTTCATTCACAAGGCATCCTTTCAGAATCTTCCATCTTTTGGTTGAAGCTGAGAAAAAAGTATAGATCAGTTGCACTGTATGGAAGAAGTTTACTGCCTCTAAACAAGAGTCAACTGCACTTCTGCCTACCAGATTTAGTGAATGATCAGCACAGGGTATGTATATAGCAAACTCATTTTCTTCTAGAATTTTTTTCTGCATGCCCTCTGCATTTCGAAAAATCAATATTGCAAGCTTCACGTAAGTACTGCAACACTTGCTTAGCCATACCTTCACCGGCGTGACTTTGCAGCTCCAAGAAAGTCAAAAAGCGCTCAATGGGCTCTCCATCTACCACATATCGAAGAACAACGCTTAACTGATCTATATGTGAAATATCAGGTGTTGAGTCTACTGACAAGCTGAAATAACCGGAAGCCTTTACTTCATCTACAATTACTGCATGGACTTTTAGGGACATAATTTCAATCAGTTCTTCACATATAGTTTTGGATAAATAAGAAGGATTTCCTTTTCCATAATTTCCATATTTCGCAATGTGTGATGCTAAAAATGGATCAAACTGACTGACCAACTCCAGCAACCCTAGATAATTTCCATTTTGTAAAGATCAAAATTTTTCATTTGTCCCTCTAAAAGCCAGACCACGCTCAGCTATAGTACAAATAACCGCTACTGCTCACCTCAAAACATGTTCCCAGTAAATGTACTCTTCATTTATTTGCTCTTCTAGCTTTTGTAGTAGACCCGAGCCTTCTCTACGAGCTAGGTATGTTAACATGCAGTCTTTATGAGTAGCGCTTTGTTCATGATTATCAACTTGAATGTTATTTTTCCAGTCACTGAACCCATTTTTATCAGCCAAACTTGTGGAACCTTTAGACACAAAAAGTTTACAAACAAAGCAGTACACAGATCATGTGGATGGTGAATACAATAACCATTCTCTCCTGTACTGCTCACCATTTGCTTTTGTGCCGTAGAAGAGTTTTTGAGAACAATATCTTGTTATTTTTCCTTCAGCATAAGTACAGCAAGATTTATCAAAGGAACCATAACGATGCTGACAGTTAGTGGGCCCACAGTCAACCCAGTAAGCCACATCATCGGCCGAGAAGTCAATCCACAGTCCTGGATCTACTGCTTGATTTATTTTATCATCTTCATCTTTATCATCATCTTCAGCAGACTGAAGTGGGTCTCCACAAATTTCATTTTCAAGCCCCAATGCAGTGTCTGGATTTGCAGAACAGCTTATAGTAGACTTATCAAGAGGGTTGATAGTGTCAGTAAAATCCTGTTCCACCTGTTGCTTAACCGAAACTAAATAATTCGTTAATTTTCTGCTCTTAGCTTTTACAACTGAAACAGTATGCTCTTTTTGTTTAGCTAGTTTTCTCTTTTGTGCACCACTTAACTGAACACGTTTCATCTTGGGGTCTGAATCTGAAAAAAAGTATGCGAAAAGCTGTAAATGAAAAATGAATAAATAATATAATCAATATAAGTGGGTATGCTAAGATATCATTTTCCGATTATTCATAATTACATTTTTTTAAACGAAAATGTATTTACATAAATATTAGAAAATTATGCAAAATAAGGCTAAGGAATAATATACTTAGGCCCATATCAATCATTGCTTTATCAAAATCGATAAAAGCACATTTAAAGCGCAGTAATGAACTCCTTCAACACTAACTACCAATAGACGTCTGTGTGTATATATATATATATATATATATATATATATATATATATATATATATATATATATATATATATATATATATATATATATATATATATATATATATATATATATCAGATTTTTTAGAATTAAAAACCCTTAGATGAAAACGAAAACGAAAGTAAAAAGTGTAACCATTAACCTTACCTTCGTCAAATCAAGTCTTGCTGTGTAAGCTAAATTAGTAATATCTACATCAGTAAGTAGTTTATACAAATGTTCGAAAATGCAAAGTAGTTCTAAGCCGTTATGCAAATGTACAATCATTCAATGATGCCACGTAGTAACTCCGCTGACCCTCCTCTAAGTACTCTACTAAGTATTTATTAGCACTACCCTTCTCACACAAGTATTGGGTCCTCTCTTTATTTGGCTCGGTTCTGAGTCGACTATCATGGCATCTTAAATAATACCAACAACACTTTGTTGAACAA
>JACEFZ010019556.1:0-15000 GCA_014155875.1 Cepaea nemoralis
GGAAAATAAAAATTTTCCTTTTTCCCAATTGGAAAAAGGTAGGAACCAAAAATTTCCAAATCTAAATTTTTTATTTAAACCCGGGCACAAAATTAAAAAAAGGCCCAAAAAGAGGGGGTTTTTTTAAGCCAAAAAAAGCCCATTCCCCTTTAATTTACTTCCCAATGATCTTGGGTTGCCCGCTACGTCTTTCTAGGGATTCCAACCGGAACCCATGTAGGGAGGGGCAAATCCCCAAACCAGATCTCAATCGGAGGATGACCCCCAGACCCCCCGGCCTTGATCGTGAATCCCTTGCCTGGGGAGTTACGAGCCTGCTCAAAGCCAGGATCCCAAACTTTGAAACCCTTTCCCTTAAACCCAGTTGCCCAAAAAGTTTGACCCACCAAGACGGGGTCAGTATTATATGAAGAATCGGTTACTGTACCGGGGGAACCCGGGAAAAGTGGGGTTTGCCAGCATGGACAGCTGGTAGTTCCTAAGGTTTTATCGGGAACAGCTTCTTCATATGGGACCCCCACCATTTCTTTCAGTGGACATATGGGTGTCGGGGCCCAACTCCCAGCGTTTTCCGGGCCTTTACAAACTGGCCAGGGGAATGACTGGAGACGTCCCGTAGGTACGTCAAGTCTTTTTTTTTTGGGCCCAGATTTGCCAGCGTGTGGCCCCAAAAACCCCACGGGAAACACCCTCCGGAAAGTCCTGGGAGCCCATCCCCCATTAGAACTCCCCTTTCGAGAGATTTTGCCATCGATCTTGTTGGTCCCCCTTCCCGGGAAACTAGGAAGAGGAATAAGTACATTCTCACGAGGGGGAAAATTCCCTGTTCCATGTGGGGCGAGGCGTTTACCTTTGGGGCCACAATCGACTCTAAGCGAGGGGCCCCTGATGCACTAAATGGAGACCTTTACTAGGTTGGGTTTTCCCCCAACCAGATCCTAACGGACAATGGGGGGCTCAGTTCTGTGGTAAGCCCCCGATGGGAAAAAAGTCTTTCGTATCTTCCAGACTAACCACATTCACACAAGCCCGTTAAAAAAACCCCCAGTCTAATGGGCCCAAATAGAGAGGGTTTTAAAGGTACCTTGATGACCATGCTTCGGAAGCTGGCCCCCAAGAGAAACCAGACAGATGGGATGAGTATATCTCAGCCCCCTTGGTTTGCCTATCGGGGGGGGTTCCCCATGGGTCGACCGGGTTGCCACCCGCCACTTACTATTCGGGAGGCCAATCAAGGGTCCCTTAGAAGCCCCCATTGAGATGTTGGACAGAGGAAGAAACTTCCGAAGAAGTTGTATCCCCATATAAATACGTCGAAGAGTTAAAGAAGAAACTCCAGACGGGTTGGGCCTTTTGGGAGCTCAGAATCTGAGAGCGGGGCCCGAAAGGACACGCGGCCACTACCCAAAAGAAGGGCGAAAGATAGGTCTCTTAAAGTGGGGGATCGGGTTCTGTTTTTTACTTCCAGTAGGTTCCCAATTTAAAATCGAAATTGGTTGGCAGGGGGCCCTTTTCCCGGGGGGAAAGGGTTGTGTCCCGTACCAATTATGCTATCCGGATCAGGGGGAAATCTAAAATCTTTCACATTAACCTCCTTAAAAAAATTTTGAGGAACGATCCGATGGTACTTCTCTCCCACTCATGACTATGGCGGTCGCGATGGAAACTGAATCGGGCGAAGACGCGGATAGGGAGTATCCTTTACAACCTGGGGAAACCTAAAAGGATGTAAATATAAATCCTGATTGTCGACTGAAGAAACAGAACTGGTCATCCGTTTGTTGGAGTCCCATCAACAGATTCTTACCGATCGCCCCAGGGCGGACAGGGTTGGCGATTTTGATATGACTCTGACTACCCAAGACCCCATTCCCCCAAAAAATATATCCAGTGCCCTTTTCGAAAGAGAAGGCCCGGGAAAACAGAAATCCAAAAGGGGCTTCTGGATGATGCCCCTCAAATTTCCTTTTCCCGACTTCTCCTTATAATCCCGGGGGTTGTCTTGTTGAGGAAGCCAAGGGGGAAAGCACCGCCCTTTTGTATTGATTACAGGCATTTAAACAGTTGTACGACATTCCAAGTTGAGCCGTTACCAAACACAAATCAACTATTTGCCAGATTAAATAGGGCAAAGGGACTTCTCAAAAATCGATTTAAGTCGGGGATATTATCAGATCCCTGTGAAGCCTGGGGGGTTCGGCCCATGCTCGCTTTCAGTACTCCCAGCGGCCATTACGAATTTAAAAGGGGATGCCTTTTGGGCTGAGCAATGCGCCCAGTGTGTTCACTCGCATGATGAGAATGTTATTAAAACCCTTTAAAGGATCCCTCTTTTGGTCTCGTTTATGGATGATATTCTCACGCGTCCGGGCAATCTGAGGATCACCTGAAAGGGGCCCCTTTGGGGCAGATCTTCAAAAAGGTTTTAAAAAAGGAAGGGTTAACCGCCCTCCAGCCAAATGCATGATTGGCTATCAATCCTTGGAAATTTTGGGACATACTATTACCCCCGGGGGACTTTGGGACCGGGAAAAAAAGAATATTGAAAAGGTCCGTCTCGCACCCCGTCCTAGATCCAAAAAAGATGTTAGGTCTTTCTTGTCTCTTGTGGGTTTTACCAGAAATTTATTCCAAAGTTCAACGAAATTGCGGCGCCGTTAACCGAGGACTCTGAAGAAAGGATCGCCAGATCTTTATAATCTGGACCCCGAGCTGTGAAGAGGCTTATGGGAAGCTGAAACAGGCGTTGGTGGATAGGCCAGTCCTGCAACTCCCAGATGGAGAAAACGTTTGTCTGAGAACCGACGCGAGTAACATAGGGATTGGGGCAACTCTGTTGCAGGAAGGGCGAGATAATCCTTCGGTGCTGTGTCCGGTGGCAATATGCCAGTCGAAAACTGTTACCCGCCGAACGGAATTACTCCACCGTCGAACGGGAATGTCTAGCTCTAGTGTGGCGGCTACAGAAATTTCAACCTTACTGTATGGAGTACCGTTCAAAGTGCAATCTGACCATCAACCTATGACGTTCTTGGCAACTTCTAAGAAACTGAACGCGAGGTTAATGAGATGGTCATTGCTCCTACAACCGTATCAGTTCACGGTCGAATACATCCCCGGAAGGGAGAATGTGGGAGCAGATTTCCTATCACGGCATCCTATGTTGAATGTGAGGGTCGGGGTCATTCGAACAGAACCCACTGACAGTAGAAAGTTCGTAGGGTTCGACTTTCTTAAGAGGGGGCCTATGTAGCGAAAAACGCCAGTGGTCCATGTCCTTATACATTCTTTTAGTTTGGTAAACAAGGGGAAACGGCTTTCGGAAACTCTCAGTTCTCTGTTTGCTCAAATCTCCATGAAGATGGTTCTTTGGGTTATCTTCATACCACAATCTTTGCATGGAGCGAGTATATATTTGTCTTTCCTTCGGGTAGTCCGATGGAGCGCCCTGCGCCAAATGCGCAATGGTGCGGCTTCTGGAGGATTCATGTCGTTTTACTGATGGCCATCACGCCGAATGTCAAGAGTTCAAGTTAAAGATTGAGACATTTTTAAAAAGGCTCTACTACTGGTGGAATATAAAAGGTAAACTTGGTTTTTCTTTGGTCCAGGCAAAACTTGGCCCTATAAATATTTATTGTCCTTAAACGACTGAAACGAACTGGCGAAAAGGCCGGGTATGCCCATATTGTGAGTGGGTTGACGTTGGCAATCTGACTAGGCGTCTTGTTCTTGGCATAGCAGGGGGAGTGAATCTGAACAATATATCTCCCAGAGGATTCATTTGTTCTTGGCGCAGATGAGCTGTTGCTATCTTGATTCCTATGGCTTACCGTTAATTAGTAGCATCTCTCTTTTAAATATAGGCACATTAGATAGCTACGGGGATGGGGTCCACCAATCTATATCTATCTTTTGAGCCAGGGGATGCTAGCCACAGGACTATCTCTTTCGTCTGTCACTCGATAGGATGTCGGGAGGATAATGGACTCCTCTATCTCACTGAGAGAACCTGAACTTATCTACCCCATGGCTTGGGCAGGGCAATGCCGGTACATTGGGGCGACAGCTCAGTCGAGAGCGGCGGCCAGGAGGGGTAGTATCTTCTTTGAATGGGGAAATACACGGTGTGCCATATAACCCACTTAGGGGGGAGAAACACACGATTACTGGGCGCACCACACCACAAGATCTTGGTTGCGAGAAAGCATGGTTGCAAGTGAGAGGAAAGCATGGAAATGAATGGGCCCAATAATAAATAAAGGCTTGGTATGAGTGTGGAGTGTGAGTCGTGTAGGCACAAAGTACCTAGGGGTTCAAACGACAGGACTCCGTCAAGCTAAAGGCTAGTCTAGAAAAAGACACCGCCAATCCAGGACCTATGTCAGGTCAGGCGAATTCCACGCAGGTATGGTGAATAAATATATATCTCGAATATATATATTTTGTTGATAGCAGCTGATGTGCTGAGAGACCATAAGGAGTCTTCCATGTCGGCTGTACCAGAAGTTTAGGCTGGAGACTCTCACTGCTGTTTATTCTTTACAGGGTCATTCCTTTTGAAGGTAGGAACAGAGCTGAAGGTTTCTAACAGGGCTATACGATGAAAATTATGGTTGAAGATGAGGGCCATGTCAAGTTTTAGCCATGCCTGGTCTACGGTGGTGATTTATACCGATAGTGCCACAGCTAGACCGAAAGAATGACATCACTCTGTCCTAACACCTCGCCAGTCATTCTCGATAAGCTAGATCGAGTCAGTTTGTATTCGGGACTGAACACACCTAAATATCAGACCCATCCATCCTTGTATGAGACAGTGAAGGATACCTACTCCATTCCGCTCATGAACTATTTCCTTTTGTAAGAACTTCCCTTGAGCATTGTGACCAGGGATCACAGGACATTTTCCCACGAACATTAACCTGGGTCCACGGAGAACCGTTGTTGGCCAAACGAACCGGGAGGGAGAGCAAGGAGAGACTTATCATTGGTGAGCGATATGTGGACAGAACGGACCTTGACTACAGCTTGGTCTATGATGTAAAGCCTTGATGCTCTGTGCCTGTGAACTTTATCAGTGTTGTGTCTGTTAGAACTATCTGTGTTAACTGCCTTGATGTTTTCCTGTGCTGTCCCTTATTGATTAATAAATCAAGTTTTAGTTTATTCCAACGATCACTGTGTATATATATGGATCAGCCAGAAGAACATTGCCGGAAATAGGTCTTAGGTCGAAAAGAAAGAGTGACAGTGAGTCCGGGGAAAACGGAGGAGGGTTGGAGGTAAAGACCTATCCCAGCAGGGCTATATAGAAGATTATTGAAATATTGTGATAGGGCTATTGGGACCCTCCACGTAGCTGTTACAACAATTCCCAGCAGACGTGGTTGCGGCCTTGTGGGAGGCACGTGTACACCTCGGAGGAACAAATGGATCGTCATGGTCTGGCGAGAATGAGCAGCGAGGAGTGACGGAGGGGATCTGGCCGACGCTCGACGCCAGGGGAAAGACGAGACGGACATATAATCAGATTGCTACTGGTATATGGTGTTGGAAACTCTTCGCTGGGTGCTGAGGATGGGGACGGGGCGCTATAGAATGCCCGAATGCTGTGATGTCGATTCCTAGATCAATCAATCAATTAATCAATCAATCAATATGTTATTCCCACGACTGACGGAACCTATATAATCAATTACCTTCACTAGAGAATGCTGGAAAGCAGCTATAACAAAACCGCCCACTCTAAGCCTACCAAGATAATTCTTACCGGAAAGAAACCAGTAAGATGAAGATCGGCAGGAAAAACAGTGGTGAGGGATCAGCGCTGAACACAAAACAGCGGGAGAAGAAAGCTCCTGCGCATTGTTCACTATCTCTGCAGCATGTTGGATAACGAATTATGGGACAAATTAAATAGTGTTTCCTTATTCCTTTCTTATTCTTCTTGTAGTCCATGTCATCTAATGTTGTCTCCTGTACATTTCTGATTCTGATGTTCCTCCATGCCATCATGTTAAACTGTCCTGCATCTTCTCTCTTGGTCTTTTACTGCCTCTCCTTCTGTTGTGGCAACATACTCCAGCGTACCCCTTTTTATTATCTACCCTATGCAATGTGACTGACTTTTCTGTTGCGAGTAATCACTTCGCTGTGTGAGTTAATTTCTGTCCTGATATTTTCATAGCTGTTTCTATCTGTCCGTGGTGTCTCTCAATCGTTCTTCTATAAACCACATATCCGCTAATTCTACATACTTCCTCACTTATCTACTAATTTTCCATGATTGGCTTCCGTTCATCGGGATTGGTTCAATATAACTCTTAAGAACTCTTTCATAATTCGAATGACAAGATAAAATTGCAGAGAACGTATTCAATTTGTGAAATGCTGCTTTTGTCTGGGCTTTTTTACATTCAACTTAACCTAATACTTCATCCATCTTATGTATTAAAGTACCCATATAATTAAATACATTGACTTTCATCAAAATCGTGTCATGCATTTTAATATTGCATTTGAGAAGACGTTTTTCCTAGTAGTGACCGTTACTTTTGCGTTTCTGTTATTCAGACTAAGTCTTTGTTTATTTATGAAGCTCTGTTTTGTACCTTATATGAAAGGCTATGTTTTGTATCAGTCTATTCTATGCTTATGCATCACAAGAATTTTTTAAAATGTATTGGTTTATTTCGACTCTCTACTTAGATTGAGAATGTTCTCCACAGACAAACATGCTATAGCGTCAAAAGTCTTCAAAGTGTCCCTGCTACCTCTCAGCAGGAGAGCAAACTAGCTGTTTGTTCTAGCCATCTTTGTTACATTTGACTTATTCCAAAACCTGTAGCTGTTCGGTATCCGTATTTGCCAGAGCTTTATTGGCGAGGGTTTCAAACAGAAATTACACATGAAGTGATTTGTTCAAACTTGTAGTTGCGGCTACAGACAGTCTCGGACACATAAGCTTTAATCATCTGGCGTCCGAACACTCTACGTGATGGGTTTAACTCACTCCACGCGCCATCACATGGAGATGTGTGGTGGGGTGATAGGGCAGCCACCTACTGTATCAGGAGTTCATTTTCGAGTAAGACATTTTATTGGTCTTTATAAGATATCTCAATAGTATGTTCACTTTATCGTCATCATCATCATCATCATCAGCATCATCCATCATCATCATCATATCATCATCATCATCATCATCATCATCATCATCATCATCATCATCATCATCATCATCATCATCATCATCATTCATCATCATCATCATCATCATCATCATCATCACATTTATCATCAATAACAACAATAAAGACAGCAACAGTGAGCATAAAATATCATTTAACACCGTTATTTACGATCATTATTAGTTTATATTAGTCAATCCGAAGCCAAGAAGGGACATCAAAGCACTCGGGACATTCCCATATGTCCAAAGCCCATCAGTCAGGAATCGTAACCAGGCCGTCATCAGCCAGTGATAATCTCCACAATGTCTATCAGCAGAAATCGTTACCACAACGTCCATCTGCCAGGGATCGTAACCACATGGTCCATCAGCCAGTGATCGTAACCACACGTCTATCAGCCAGTGATCGTAACCACATGGTCCATCAGCCAGGGATCCTAACCACATGGTCTATCAGCCAGGGATCATAACTACACCTTCCATTCGCCAGGGATCGTCCTCACAATGCCTATCAGCCAGGGACCGTCCCCACATCGTCCATCCGCCAGGAATAATAACCACACTGTCATGAGCCAGGAAGCATCCCCACAAAGTCCATCAGCCATGGATCGTCCCCACATCGTCCATAACCCAGTGATCTGACAAGGCAGATCAAGAAAACCTGAACGTCCGGGACCACTTCGGTTGACGGATGTCAGACGCGGAAATCGGGCACATTTTGAACTATAGCTTACAATGGGTGACGTTGTGATATTGTACTACAGTGATTCTCAACCGGTGGGGATCTCCCCTCCCCCGGAGGGGGGATGGGGATGTTAGAGTCTCCAGGGGGGTGGGGGAGGAAATTAAGATTATTTCTCTATATATATAGAATTATTTTATAATTAGATCGCGTTAATACAAGAACCGATACTTGATATTGTTTTCCCTCCATACTTTACGGTTCTGTACATCTGAAATTCGTTTTTTTTAACGTAAGTAGACCAGCAAATCACGTTTTTATGTAGGCGTCAAGACGTGTTCTAGTATGTGTTATTAAATTTAGCTTCCATTGTTATGTATACTATGTAAGGAAAGGGTGGGGGGGGTTCAAGAGAGAAAATACGAAAAGGGGGGGGGGGTGCAATTCTGAACATATAATGAAGGGATGCATGGGCCAAAAAAGGTTGAAAACCACTGTTATAGTACGATAATTTGGTCGCGTCTAGCGTGAACCGCGAGGTCAAGTGGTTGCACAGCCGCCTCACATGCCAGTGATCCGGAGTTTCGATCTCGGGTCCAGTCAGAGACATGCACTACTGACGATCTCAAAGAGAGCGAAACTCGAGTCTGGTGCTTTCAATCTGACGTGGACAAAGACCAAAGGTTTCCTACTGGAATAAGATCAGCGTTGCCAGTAGTGAGTGTGCTCGAGCTTCAAACTAATGAATGAATAGGCAGACTTCTGATCAAACTGAGCATACACTGACCAGATATCCAAATCACCCGAAATAATAGAGCACAGCATTGAAGTAATACTTTATGTTAGATAGATGGACTATTATATGGTATTGATAAGGAATTTCCTTGGTAATCAATGAGGCAATACGGGATTCCACAGAAGATCATTAACGGAATAGACATGAAATACAGAGTTCTTAATGAAGGAAAACTAACATATATTTGACATAGCTACAGGGGTGCAACATGGATGCCTTTTGTCACTTGTATTATTCTTAAAGACTAGAATATAAGTCTCACAACCGTCAAAAGCATGATTAATATTTCCCCCCATTATATGACATCATTTTTACGACAAATCCAACTAACAGCGACATTGAGCCGAAAGAGGATGGAAGAGGACTTTGGATTGGATGTGACGTCACAAGCCAAGGCGGGCGGAACTAACATAAATACGGCATGCAAGCGAAAAACGGTCTGTTTTTTGTTTCACCAAACCAAGCACGGTGCAGGAGAAGATACAATGAATCTGAAGGAGTGAGAGCATCTTCCAAATCAGCTAAAACAAGATAATGTACTCTTGAGATGAGGAAAGCACCAGCCTACAAGCATACATCGCCTTTGGAAAACCGAATCCAAGGAGAACCTGAAACCTGTAGCAGAAGCGTTTGAAGCCATTCAATTAACATGAAGGTAAGCACAATGCTATATTTTATATTACGTTAGTAAGTTGAGCCTTTCCCAAGAAGAAGTTGGTAAGTGGATATGTTGTCATCAGGTGGTTAGTCCGTAAGAAATTAATAAGAAGAGACTAAGTACTTTATTCAGATGTCGTAGGTCATGAATAAATGATACACGAGGTTAAATCATGAGGAAGGTTTCTTCTAGTTAAACAACTTATTTAATGTGTAAGCATTAGACCTAGGTTGTAAAATTTATTTCTTAAAAAGTTAAACTAAATCAATGATTAGAAGTGTGATTTACTTAAGATTTAAGAAGCTAAGAATAATTAGTTCACTAAGAAGAAACTATTTTACATGTGCCAACACTGGTAAGAGAAATTAGTGTAATGTGTAACAGAAAATTACATGAGCACATGAGATGTAAATATATTTCTATATGTATCATAATTTTGTGTGTTGTGAGAAAGCACCCATGTGGTGAGTCAAATGCATTTTCATTATTGTTAAACATGTGGATTATCATTTGTGAGACTAATCATTACCCCTGCAAGTGTGGTTGTGATTCATGAAGAATTAATGTGGATTGGGTGTATCAAATAATTCTATATATTTGATGAGAGCATACATGTGGTATGTTGACTCCTAGGCTAGATTACGCTCATTAGCACGCCACGACTTTCTGAGCGACCGGCTCCATACTCTCAACAGTCACTAGGGCGACTCGAACCGCTTCCAAATTTCGTGCGCTCACGTCAACCACAAGAGTATTCGGGTTTACGGAGAAAGCTGCTAACCACCTCGACCAGGGAGACCGGCATCCATACAATTATTATATTCTAATAGAGGATGGTGGATTGAGGAGATTTCATTGTAATTTCATTGATATCAAATCTGTCAATTTATCATTTGTAAAATCACATCATTATGTTTATGTATCATCCATGCACATATGAATATTATGTCTAATGAATGATGAGAATCAGCAAGATGAAGAGACATGCTGAGGAGTATAAACAATCAGTCAATCTCGTGATGGAAGGCACTTTAATGTATAATGTCCTGTCTATCAGATGAGAACAGTATATGATAACCCATACACTAATTAATAATTTAGGGCACTCCGACGCATGACACCACTCTGTATTCCATATCACTCATGTAACAATCATATGGTTTTATGTCCTGAATGATACCACTCTATATTACATATAATTCAGGTTACAACCATATGCTTTTGTGTCCTGAATGATAATGATGATAATGATAATGATAACGAGGATGATGATAAATGAGGTAAAAGCATATTACATACATGGTGAAAAGGAGGGAATATACTCGCCTTGAAACTTTTGATTAGAAAAAAATTCACCTGAAGGTGTATACAAGAGATGTTACCATAATGTACTTACATTGTTTATAACCAAATACTCATGGCAATGGGGAATGATTTTAAAACCCTTAATGTATGAGACCTTCTTCTTGTAAGGGAAGGAGATCTAGAGAAACTAGTTCCTTCCACTGTTTATTTTCCTAGGATCACAATTCCTTTATGTATTTTCTTTGTGTTTTTCTTGAAAGTGTACAGCGTTTCATTTCTGATGTTCATAGTGATGATATCATTAGATTTATGATTGCTACTGACATTTCAGGTAGTGGCTAGACCCATCTAGATCCAGACCTGACTTTGTGAATGTAACAACTGACTGAATGTTGGAACTTGACTGAGTGAGGCAGCTGATATAGTGAGGCCAAATACTAGTCCAAAGCAACTCCCTGCAGATTTCTCTACCATAGAGGACAGGTATCCTAGATAACTTAGTCTATATTTATCTAGGTGGAGGAACCCTTGAGCCAAACAAAAATCCTATCCTGGAACACATAACACAGAACCCTCAAGAAACTAGTACATATATGTCACACTGTCTGATTGCCGCAGAAATCCAAGAACTGGACGGGTGACCAAACAGAGTGTATAGTGTTTTTTTTTTCCTCCACAGATTATATATAGGCCAGAAGAAGTGGCCCAATAAAGATAATGGAGGACTGATACATACTGGTGGGATGGATAGAATCTCGGCACAGCCCAAGATAGGCATAGTTAGAGATGTACATGTACATGATCTTCTGTTTTGTAATGAATTGTTTGTTGTATTTTTATGAGATTAATTAACAATAGCACCATTTATGTAAAGAAAAATTACAACAGAAATGAGATTCCTGAGAAGAATACGCAACGTATCAAGAAAATATAAGATCAGAAATGAAGAAATCAGGACTAAAGTGGGGGTTTATTACACTAGATTTTATTAGAAGCAGCAAGTCAAATGGTTTGGCCATGCAAGTAGGTTACCATTCAACAGCATACCACAACAAGCAATGATGTACAGACCAGATAGAAACAGAGGAAGAGGCCGACCACGTAAACGTTGGACGGAGGGAATAGCAGATTAAACACATATAATGTGTGAGAATATCGATACATGAAGCCCATAATCGGGCACTCTCACGATGTTTATACTTCATCTCGACACCAAAAGGTACAAGAGGAACATGATGAGATGAGATGAAATGATGAAATATGAAAAATAAGGTAATTTTCTCTTTCTGAGAGTTCTCTTGTCGTAGTAACATTGTTTTAATTAACAACCCTAGATTCATAATTATTTAATGATAGAGGAGAAGCAAGGAACCACAAAAGGATAATTTTGGGTATTCAGAGAAAACTTTTCATGGTTTCATGGAGGTATTCCTTGGTTCTCCGAAACTCTATTTATGATCTCAAACCACTGAGCCAGTAACAGCTAAATTAATTATAACGGACAGGATCACATTCAGAAAGAGGAATTTAGTATCCTTATATATTTGGGTTTGTTCCAACAACCATACATCCGACAGTGACAATAGACTGAATTAAAGAGGCAACAAACAGTTACCATCAGAAACGTGTTACGTAGACTCTCAGAGAACAGCTTGGGAAGTTGGATATCGCTGACGACAGTGTCCACCTGTCCAACACATGAAACAAAAGACACGATAACTTGAATACACTTGACAGATCAAAATAATTAGACCTAATTCATAGTGGAATTTACGAGAAAAACATCAAGCAAATGATTGTCCCGATCTCGCTTGCTAAAACCGCATTTTACACGGTGAACCAGACACATATTTACCTAGCAATGCAGACAACGATGGAGAAAATACAGTGATTTAAAAATAAGAATTCAAAAGGCAAAAGGAATTTTTCTGGGTCTAGCAAATGTGTTGAAGCCAAAAGAATTTCAAAAGTAAAAGCAGCATATCGCTACGTTAAGAATATTATATAACTAATTCACTGCCGTGCGCCACTTTATTGACAGAATGGAACTCTAGATGACTGCCGTACGCCACTTTATTGACAGAATGTTTACAGTCGTTATTTGTTTCATTTTCTCTTATTTCCCGCAATGTTTAGTACCCGGTAATTGCAAATTTACACACAAATAGATATGCCTTCGCAAATAGTGTATATATTGTAATGAGTACAAATCTGCCTCGTGTTTTCCTGACTTTTTCCATTTTGTGTGAAAATGACGCTACTAAAAATATCATGCTTTACTATGTTTTGATGGTGTTAAGGAGCGTTTATTGTGATATTGGTGAGGAAAAGTGGTTGTGTTTATCATTATTCAGTAAGTTTAATTGGATTATCATAAAAGATTGAGGAGTAATGCCTTGGTAAGTGGAAATTTTAAATAATTGCCACCCATGTCATCAAATTTTCTTTTTCAAATGTAACATTATTTTTATTATATTTTCTAACCCATAGGAAAAGTAGCAATACTAACGTGTTCCTTGTGAAATCCACTTTTAATATGATATATATACAATATGATTGCTACCATTTTTAACAATGTTTAGGTCATTACTGTGACACACCCCAAATTCCCATTTGCTGCTATTAATATCTGTTTGGTCCAAATGCACTTTTTGTTTGGCAGTGAATCAGTTAAATATATCTGTGTCAATTGAGGCAAGAAAGTTCGAAAGAGTTATATCGAGCCCGTCCTAATATACGGAAGTATGTCATGGACATACGGAGATGTTACGGTTAGTTTTTTTTTTTTTTTTTTAATTTACGGAGATGTGGTTTTATAGAAGAATGAGGAGACCAACATGGACAGATGAAAGGCGTAATGAAGATAATAAGAAATGAAATCTAGTATCAAACTTAGAATATGTAGATCAACGGTCAAATCAATACAGCTGTGTGGATGAGAAACATGGAGACAGATTAAACAATTACAAATACGCTACACACATTCAATACTGCTACCTGCGCAGTACAAATTCACTAGGTAATAATAATAGTACGATGGAATCACTAAATGCGTCATTGCTAAGGCGAGAAACTAAATACATGTTAAGATACAAGAGGCAGGGAGAAGACGATGGCACACAGGGCACACTGAGAAAACCTGGCAATATTTATAGGCTAGCAAGTCCTATCTCTGGTAAAAAATAGTAAAATAGATAAGCAAAGTGCGGCTTCTCTTTCACACTTGAGTTGTTTTTAAAAAAAAAGGGGTAAAGGGCAAAAGATTGATTTCATTGCACCTTCTTTATCCCGTATGGTTGAGTCTCTTTCCGCAGAGCGGCCTGCCGACAGCGTCACACATAGCACAAGTCTAAGCTCCAGCGACGGCCCACAAGGCCTCAAAAAGCAAGTCCGAAAACGAAGACTCAACCTTAGGAGCTTGTGCGTGGTCCACATCGAAAAGGTGACCCCGCTATGCCCCCTCCCCTTTTTTCCCCCAACCACTCATATGACGCCAGCCCTTACTTTGAGACAGATCGGATCTATCATTATTTCATCATTATTTTAGATTATGAAAATATTCCTCATGCGGGGATTCAAAACATACGGCCACAGACTGGCATACAAGCGTACTAGCAACTCCGCTTCCCCAACACCGAAAAAAATAAAAAATAAAGGTAGACTTAGAATTAGAGACACGCTTGAATAATAGAGGACACGACGAGAGCTGAGGAAGATGTCAAAAGACAGGAGGTTGGCTGAGGGTCTCTACACAATTGGTGGACAAAAGGAGGAGGAGAAGGAAGAAGAAGAAGAAGAAGAAGAAGTAGAAGAAGAAGAAGAATGAAGAAGAAGAAGAAGAAGAAGAAGAAGAGAAGAAGAAGAAGAAGAAGAAGAAGAAGAAGAAAGAAAGAAGAAAGAAGAAGAAGAAGAAGAAGGAAGAAGAAGAAGAAGAAGAAGAAAAGAAGAAGAAAGAAGAAAAGAAGAAGAAGAAGAAGAAGAAGAAGAAGAAGAAAGAAGAAGAAGAAGAAGAAGAGAAGAAGAAGAAGAAGAAGAAGAAGAAGAAGAAAGAAGAAGAGAAGAAGAAGAAGAAGAAGAAGAAGCAGAAGAAGAAGAAAAAGAAGAAGAAGAAGAAGAAGAAGAAGAAGAAGAAGAAGAAGAAGAAGAAGAAGAAGAAGAATGAAAGGTTAAGAATGTGTATGACGACACAGAGACTTACCAGTGGATGTGCACTACTCACCTTGTTAGCTACCCAGATAATCCACAGAGCACGGCAGGATGGCTCTTGACTGTCACCACAGTGACGTTTTGGCAAGAGGTTTGAACTGGGCTCTTGACTAGACCTGCAACCAATCAAACACTAACATCATCTGACTGGTTGGATT
>JACEFZ010019556.1:20000-79723 GCA_014155875.1 Cepaea nemoralis
TTCTGGATGACCAGAAATCTACCTGTTGTGGTACATCCTATTGAGTATTTCTTATTCTGCTGCAGTAACTAATAGAACATATGTATAGTGAGTCAAAGTGTACGTAATAAATTAATATGAACTGTCCATCAGATCAGCATATATAATAGCATTAAGACCCTCGTGCAGTGGATGCCTGGTTATGCAAACACACCTGACAATGATAAGAATAGCGAACGGGAAAGGACGAAGAGGAAGAAAACAATTCACAGCAACAAGCCTCAAAAAGCCACACTATTAAGAAGAACAAAACATAGTCCATTAAAGTAGTAGAACTTAACGAATAAGGGGATTGTTCTGATACGGCAGACAACCAGAAAAGGTACTGGACTTCCAGCCTCATAAAACGATCTAATATATATTCGACTTCATACCACCTGACACCCCAATGGCAGTATCTGTCATCTGGTTGCCTTTACTTTGATTTTGAAATGATACACGATATCAATCTCTGTCGTCTATGTTTTCATTATCAATGTGCTGAGAATCCAACCAGTCAGATGATGTTAGTGTTTGATTGGTTGCAGGTCTGAGTCAAGAGCCCAGGTTCAACCTTCTTGCCAGAAACGTCACTGTGGTGACAGGTCAAAGAGCCATCCTGCCGTGCTCTGTGGATTATCTGGGTAGCTACAAGGTGAGTAGTGCACATCCACTGTAAGTCTCTGTGTCGTCATACACATTCTTAACCTTTCATTCTTCTTCTTTCTTCTTCTTCTTCTTCTTCTTCTTCTTCTTCTTCTTCTTCTTCTTCTTTTTCTTCTTCTTCTGCTTCTTCTTCTTCTTCTTCTTCTTCTTCTTCTTCTTCTTCTTCTTCTTCTTCTTCTTCTTCTTCTTCTTCTTCTTCTTCTTCTTCTTCTTCTTCTTCTTCTTCTTCTTCTTCTTCTTCTTTTCTTCTTCTTCTTCTTCTTCTTCTTCTTCTTCTTCTTCTTCTTCTTCTTCTTCTTCTTCTTCTTCTTCTTCTTCTTCTTCTTCTTCTTCTTCTTCTTCTTCTTCTTCTTCTTCTTCTTCTTCTTCTTCTTCTTCTTCTACTTCTTCTTCTTCTTCTTCCTTCTCCTCCTCCTTTTGTCCACCAATTGTGTAGAGACCCTCAGCCAACTCCTGTCTTTTGACATCTTCCTCAGCTCTCGTCGTGTCCTCTATTATTCAAGCGTGTCTCTAATTCTAAGTCTACCTTTATTTTTTATTTTTTTCGGTGTTGGGGAAGCGGAGTTGCTAGTACGCTTGTATGCCAGTCTGGTGGCCGTATGTTTGAATCCCCGCATGAGGAATATTTTCATTAATCTAAAATAATGATGAAATAATGATAGATCCGATCTGTCTCAAAGTACAGGGCTGGCGTCATGTGAGTGGTTGGGGGAAAAAAGGGGAGGATGCATAGCGGGGTCACCTTTTCGATGTGGACCACGCACAAGCTCCTAAGGTTGAGTCTTCGTTTTCGGACTTGCTTTTTGGAGGCCTTTGTGGGTCGTCGCTGGAGCTATAGACGTTGTGCTATGTGTGACGCTGTCGGCAGGCCGCTCTGCGGAAAGAGACTCAACCATACGGGATAAAGAGGTGCAATGAAATCAAATCTTTTGCCCTGTTACCCCTTTTTTTTAAAAACAACTCAAGTGTGAAAAGAGAAGCCGCACTTTGCTTATCTATTTTACTATTTTTTACCAGAGATAGGACTTGCTAGCTATAATATTGCCAGGTTTTCTCAGTGTGCCCTGTGTGCCATCGTCTTCTCCCTGCCTCTTGTATCCTTAACATGTATTTAGTTCTCGCCTTAAGCAATGACGCATTAGTGATTCCATCGTACTATTATTATTACCTAGTGACTTTGTACTGCGCAGGTAGCAGTTATTGAATGTGTGTAGCGTATTTGTAATTGTTTAATCTGTCTCCATGTTTCTCATCCACACAGCTGTATTGATTTGACCGTTGATCTACATATTCTAAGTTTGATACTAGATTTCATTTCTTATTATCTTCATTACGCCTTTCATCTGTCCATGTTGGTCTCCTCATTCTTCTATAAAACCACATCTCCGTAAATTAAAAAAAAAAAAAAAACTAACCGTAACATCTCCGTATGTCCATGACATACTTCCGTATATTAGGACGGGCTCGATATAACTCTTTCGAACTTTCTTGCCTCAATTGACACAGATATATTTAACTGATTCACTGCCAAACAAAAAGTGCATTTGGACCAAACAGATATTAATAGCAGCAAATGGGAATTTGGGGTGTGTCACAGTAATGACCTAAACATTGTTAAAATGGTAGCAATCATATTGTATTATATATCATATTAAAGTGGATTTCACAAGGAACACGTTAGTATTGCTACTTTTCCTATGGGTTAGAAAATATAATAAAATAATGTTACATTTTGAAAAAGAAAATTTGATGACATGGGTGGCAATTATTTAAAATTTCCACTTACCAAGGCATTACTCCTCAATCTTTTATGATAATCCAATTAAACTTACTGAATAATGATAAACACACCACTTTTCCTCACCAATATCACAATAAACGCTCCTTAACACCATCAAAACATAAGTAAAGCATGATATTTTTAAGTACGTCATTTTCACACAAAATGGAAAAAGTCAGGAAAACACGAGGCAGATTTGTACTCATTACAATATATACACTATTTGCGAAGGCATATCTATTTGTGTGTAAATTTTCAATTACCGGGTACTAAACATTGCGGGAAATAAGAGAAATGAAACAAATAACGAACTGTAAACATTCTGTCAATAAAGTGGCGTACGGCAGTCATCTAGAGTTCCATTCTGTCAATAAAGTGGCGCACGGCAGTGAATTAGTTAATATAATATTCTTAACGTAGCGATATGCTGCTTTTACTTTTGAAATTCTTTTGGCTTCAACACATTTGCTAGACCCAGAAAAATTCCTTTTGCCTTTTGAATTCTTATTTTTAAATCACTGTATTTTCTCCATCGTTGTCTGCATTGCTAGGTAAATATGTGTCTGGTTCACCGTGTAAAATGCGGTTTTAGCAAGCGAGATCGGGACATCATTTGCTTGATGTTTTTCTCGTAAATTCCACTATGAATTAGGTCTAATTATTTTGATCTGTCAAGTGTATTCAAGTTATCGTGTCTTTTGTTTCATGTGTTGGACAGGTGGACACTGTCGTCAGCGATATCCAACTTCCCAAGCTGTTCTCTGAGAGTCTACGTAACAACGTTTCTGATGGTAACTGTTGTTGCCTCTTTAATTCAGTCTATTGTCACTGTCGGATGTATGGTTGTTGGAACAACCCCAAATATATAAAGGATACTAAATTCCTCTTTCTGAATGTGATCCTGTCCGTTATAATTAATTTAGCTGTTACTGGCTCAGTGGTTTGAGATCATAAATAGAGTTTCGGAGAACCAAGGAATACCTCCATGAAACCAATGAAAAGTTTTCTCTGAATACCCAAAATATCCTTTTGTGGTTCCTTGCTTCTCCTCTATCAATTAAATAATTATGAATCTAGGGTTGTTAATTAAAACAATGTTACTACGACAAGAGAACTCTCAGAAAGAGAAAATTACCCTTATTTTTCATAATTTCATCATTTCATCTCATCTCATCATGTTCCTCTTGTACCTTTTGGTGTCGAGATGAAGTATAAACATCGTGAGAGTGCCCGATTATGGGCTTCATGTATCGATATTCTCACACATTATATGTGTTTAATCTGCTATTCCCTCCGTCCAACGTTTACGTGGTCGGCCTCTTCCTCTGTTTCTATCTGGTCTGTACATCATTGCTTGTTGTGGTATGCTGTTGAATGGTAACCTACTTGCATGGCCAAACCATTTGACTTGCTGCTTTCTAATAAAATCTAGTGTAATAAACCCCCACTTTAGTCCTGATTTCTTCATTTCTGATCTTATATTTTCTTGATACGTTGCGTATTCTTCTCAGGAATCTCATTTCTGTTGTAATTTTTCTTTACATAAATGGTGCTATTGTTAATTAATCTCATAAAAATACAACAAACAATTCATTACAAAACAGAAGATCATGTACATGTACATCTCTAACTATGCCTATCTTGGGCTGTGCCGAGATTCTATCCATCCCACCAGTAATGTATCAGTCCTCCATTATCTTTATTGGGCCACTTCTTCTGGCCTATATATAATCTGTGGAGGAAAAAAAACACTATACACTCTGTTTGGTCACCCGTCCAGTTCTTGGATTTCTGCGGCAATCAGACAGTGTGACATATATGTACTAGTTTCTTGAGGGTTCTGTGTTATGTGTTCCAGGATAGGATTTTTGTTTGGCTCAAGGGTTCCTCCACCTAGATAAATATAGACTAAGTTATCTAGGATACCTGTCCTCTATGGTAGAGAAATCTGCAGGGAGTTGCTTTGGACTAGTATTTGGCCTCACTATATCAGCTGCCTCACTCAGTCAAGTTCCAACATTCAGTCAAGTTGTTACATTCACAAAGTCAGGTCTGGATCTAGATGGGTCTAGCCACTACCTGAAATGTCAGTAGCAATCATAAATCTAATGATATCATCACTATGAACATCAGAAATGAAACGCTGTACACTTTCAAGAAAAACACAAAGAAAAATACATAAAGGAATTGTGATCCTAGGAAAATAAACAGTGGAAGGAACTAGTTTCTCTAGATCTCCTTCCCTTACAAGAAGAAGGTCTCATACATTAAGGGTTTTAAAATCATTCCCCATTGCCATGAGTATTTGGTTATAAACAATGTAAGTACATTATGGTAACATCTCTTGTATAACCTTCAGGTGAATTTTTTTCTAATCAAAAGTTTCAAGGCGAGTATATTCCCTCCTTTTCACCATGTATGTAATATGCTTTTACCTCATTTATCATCATCCTCGTTATCATTATCATTATCATCATTATCATTCAGGACACAAAAGCATATGGTTGTAACCTGAATTATATGTAATATAGAGTGGTATCATTCAGGACATAAAACCATATGATTGTTACATGAGTGATATGGAATACAGAGTGGTGTCATGCGTCGGAGTGCCCTAAATTATTAATTAGTGTATGGGTTATCATATACTGTTCTCATCTGATAGACAGGACATTATACATTAAAGTGCCTTCCATCACGAGATTGACTGATTGTTTATACTCCTCAGCATGTCTCTTCATCTTACTGATTCTCATCATTCATTAGACATAATATTCATATGTGCATGGATGATACATAAACATAATGATGTGATTTTACAAATGATAAATTGACAGATTTGATATCAATGAAATTACAATGAAATCTCCTCAATCCACCATCCTCTATTAGATATAATAATTGTATGGATGCCGGTCTCCCTGGTCGAGGTGGTTAGCAGCTTTCTCCGTAAACCCGAATACTCTTGTGGTTGACGTGAGCGCACGAAATTTGGAAGCGGTTCGAGTCGCCCTAGTGACTGTTGAGAGTATGGAGCCGGTCGCTCAGAAAGTCGTGGCGTGCTAATGAGCGTAATCTAGCCTAGGAGTCAACATACCACATGTATGCTCTCATCAAATATATAGAATTATTTGATACACCCAATCCACATTAATTCTTCATGAATCACAACCACACTTGCAGGGGTAATGATTAGTCTCACAAATGATAAATCCACATGTTTAACAATAATGAAAATGCATTTGACTCACCACATGGGTGCTTTCTCACAACACACAAAATTATGATACATATAGAAATATATTTACATCTCATGTGCTCATGTAATTTTCTGTTACACATTACACTAATTTCTCTTACCAGTGTTGGCACATGTAAAATAGTTTCTTCTTAGTGAACTAATTATTCTTAGCTTCTTAAATCTTAAGTAAATCACACTTCTAATCATTGATTTAGTTTAACTTTTTAAGAAATAAATTTTACAACCTAGGTCTAATGCTTACACATTAAATAAGTTGTTTAACTAGAAGAAACCTTCCTCATGATTTAACCTCGTGTATCATTTATTCATGACCTACGACATCTGAATAAAGTACTTAGTCTCTTCTTATTAATTTCTTACGGACTAACCACCTGATGACAACATATCCACTTACCAACTTCTTCTTGGGAAAGGCTCACTTACTAACGTAATATAAAATATAGCATTGTGCTTACCTTCATGTTAATTGAATGGATTCAAACGCTTCTGCTACAGGTTTCAGGTTCTCCTTGGATTCGGTTTTCCAAAGGCGATGTATGCTTGTAGGCTGGTGCTTTCCTCATCTCAAGAGTACATTATCTTGTTTTAGCTGATTTGGAAGATGCTCTCACTCCTTCAGATTCATTGTATCTTCTCCTGCACCGTGCTTGGTTTGGTGAAACAAAAACAGACCGTTTTTCGCTTGCATGCCGTATTTATGTTAGTTCCGCCCGCCTTGGGCTTGTGACGTCACATCCAATCCAAAGTCCTCTTCCATCCTCTTTTCGGCTCAATGTCGCTGTTAGTTGGATTTGTCGTAAAAATGATGTCATATAATGGGGGGAAATATTAATCATGCTTTTGACGGTTGTGAGACTTATATTCTAGTCTTTAAGAATAATACAAGTGACAAAAGGCATCCATGTTGCACCCCTGTAGCTATGTCAAATATATGTTAGTTTTCCTTCATTAAGAACTCTGTATTTCATGTCTATTCCGTTAATGATCTTCTGTGGAATCCCGTATTGCCTCATTGATTACCAAGGAAATTCCTTATCAATACCATATAATAGTCCATCTATCTAACATAAAGTATTACTTCAATGCTGTGCTCTATTATTTCGGGTGATTTGGATATCTGGTCAGTGTATGCTCAGTTTGATCAGAAGTCTGCCTATTCATTCATTAGTTTGAAGCTCGAGCACAACTCACTACTGGCAACGCTGATCTTATTCCAGTAGGAACCTTTGGTCTTTGTCCACGTCAGATTGAAAGCACCAGACTCGAGTTTCGCTCTCTTTTGAGATCGTCAGTAGTGCATGTCTCTGACTGGACCCGAGATCGAACTCCGGATCACTGGCATGTGAGGCGGCTGTGCAACCACTTGACCTCGCGGTTCACGCTAGACGCGACCAAATTATCGTACTATAACAGTGGTTTTCAACCTTTTTTGGCCCATGCATCCCTTCATTATATGTTCAGAATTGCACCCCCCCCCCCTTTTCGTATTTTCTCTCTTGAACCCCCCCCCCCCCTTTCCTTACATAGTATACATAACAATGGAAGCTAAATTTAATAACACATACTAGAACACGTCTTGACGCCTACATAAAACGTGATTTGCTGGTCTACTTACGTTAAAAAAACGAATTTCAGATGTACAGAACCGTAAAGTATGGAGGGAAAACAATATCAAGTAATCGGTTCTTGTATTAACGCGATCTAATTATAAAATAATTCTATATATATAGAGAAATAATCTTAATTTCCTCCCCCACCCCCCTGGAGACTCTAACATCCCCATCCCCCCTCCGGGGGAGGGGGAGATCCCCACCGGTTGAGAATCACTGTAGTACAATATCACAACGTCACCCATTGTAAGCTATAGTTCAAAATGTGCCCGATTTCCGCGTCTGACATCCGTCAACCGAAGTGGTCCCGGACGTTCAGGTTTTCTTGATCTGCCTTGTCAGATCACTGGGTTATGGACGATGTGGGGACGATCCATGGCTGATGGACTTTGTGGGGATGCTTCCTGGCTCATGGACAGTGTGGTTATTATTCCTGGCGGATGGACGATGTGGGACGGTCCCTGGCTGATAGGCATTGTGAGGACGATCCCTGGCGAATGGAAGGTGTAGTTATGATCCCTGGCTGATAGACCATGTGGTTAGGATCCCTGGCTGATGGACCATGTGGTTACGATCACTGGCTGATAGACCGTGTGGTTACGATCACTGGCTGATGGACCATGTGGTTACGATCCCTGGCAGATGGACGTTGTCGGTAACGATTTCTGGCTGATAGACATTGTGGAGATTATCACTGGCTGATGACGGCCTGGTTACGATTCCTGACTGATGGGCTTTGGACATATGGGAATGTCCCGAGTGCTTTGATGTCCCTTCTTGGCTTCGGATTGACTAATATAACTAATAATGATCGTAATAACGGTGTTAATGATAATTTTATGCTCACTGTTGCTGTCTTTATTGTTGTTATTGATGATAAATGTGATGATGATGATGATGATGATGATGATGATGATGATGATGATGATGATGATGATGATGATGATGATGATGATGATGATGATGATGATGATGATGATGATGATGATGATGATGATGATGATGATGATGATGATGATGATGATGATGACGATAAAGTGAACATACTATTGAGATATCTTTAATAAAGACCAATAAAATGTCTTACTCGAAAATGAACTCCTGATACAGTAGGTGGCTGCCCTATCACCCCACCACACATCTCCATGTGATGGCGCGTGGAGTGAGTTAAACCCATCACGTAGAGTGTTCGGACGCCAGATGATTAAACAGCTTATGTGTCCGAGACTGTCTGTAGCCGCAACTACAAGTTTGAACAAATCACTTCATGTGTAATTTCTGTTTGAAGACCCTCGCCAATAGGACAGCTCTGGCAAATACGGGATATCGAACAGCTACAGGTTTTGGAATAAGTCAAATGTAACAAAGATGGCTAGAACAAACAGGCTAGGTTGCTCTCCTGCTGAGAGGTAGCAGGGACACTTTGAAGACTTTTGACGCTATAGCATGTTTGTCTGTGGAGAACATTCTCAATCTAAGTAGAGAGTCGAAATAAACCAAATACATTTTAAAAATTCTTGTGATGCATAAGCATAGAAATAGACTGATACAAAACATAGCCTTTCATATAAGGTACAAAACAGAGCTTCATAAATAAACAAAGACTTAGTCTGAATAACAGAAAAGCAAAAGTAACGGTCACTACATAGGAAACACGTCTTCTCAAATGCAATATTAAAATGCATGACACGATTTTGATGAAAGTCAATGTATTTAATTATATGGGTACTTTAATAACATAAGATGGATGAAGTATTAGGTAAGTTGAATGTAAAACAGCCCAGACAAAAGCAGCATTTCACAAATTGAATAACGTTCTCTGCAATTTATCTTTGTCATTCGAATTAATGAAAGAGTTCTTAAGAGTTATATTGAACCAATCCCGATGAACGGAAGCCAATCATGGAAAATTAGTAGATAAGTGAGGAAGTATGTAGAATTAGCGGATATGTGGTTTATAGAAGAACGATTGAGAGACACCACGGACAGATAGAAACAGCTATGAAAATATCAGGACAGAAATTAACTCACACAGCGAAGTGATTACTCGCAACAGAAAAGGTCAGTCAACATTGCATAGGTAGATAATAAAAAGGGGTACGCTGGAGTATGTTGCCACAACAGGAAGGAGAGGCAGTAAAAGACCAAGAGAGAAGATGCAGGACAGTTTAACATGATGGCATGGAGGAACATCAGAATCAGAAATGTACAGGAGACAACATTAGATGACATGGACTACAAGAAGAATAAGAAAGGAATAAGGAAACACTATTTAATTTGTCCCCATAATTCGTTATCCAACAATGCTGCAGAGATAGTGAACAATGCGCAGGAGCTTTCTCCCGCTGTTTGTGTTCAGCGCTGATCACCTCACCACTGTTTTCTGCCGATCTTCAATCTTACTGGTTTCTTCCGGTAAGAATTATCTTGGTAGGCTTAGAGTGGGCGGTTGTTATAGCTGCTTTCAGCATTCTCTAGTGAAGGTAATTGATTATATAGGTTCCGTCAGTCGTGGGAATAACATATTGATTGATTGATTAATTGATTGATTGATCTAGGAATCGACATCACAGCATTCGGGGCATTCCTATAGGCGCCCCGTCCCCATCCTCAGCACCCAGCGAAGAGTTCCAACACCAATAGTACCAGTAGCAATCTGATTATATGTCCGTCTCGTCTTTCCCCTGGCGTCGAGCGTCGGCCAGATCCCCTCGTCACTCCTCGCTGCCTCATTCTCGCCAGACCATGACGATCCATTTGTTCCTCCGAGGTGTACACGTGCTCCCACAAGGCCGCAACCACGTCTGCTGGGAATTGTAACAAGCTACGTGGAGGGTCCCAAATAGCCCTATCACAATATTTCAATAATCTTCTATATAGCCCTGGCTGGGATAGGTCTTTACCTGCCAACCCTCCTCCGTTTTCCCCGGACTCACTGTCACTCTTTCTTTCGACCTAAGGACCTATTTCCGGCAATGTTCTTCTGGCTGATCCATATATATAACACAGTGATCGTTGGAATAAACTAAAACTTGATTTATTAAATCAATAAAGGACAGCACAGGAAAACATCAAGGCAGTTAACACAGATAGTTCTAAACAGACACAACACTGATAAAGTTCAGGCACAGAGCATCAAGGCTTTACATCATAGACCAAGCTGTAGTCAAGGTCCGTTCTGTCCACATATCGCTCACCAAATGATAAGTCCTCCTTGCTCTCCCTCCCGGTTCGTTTGGCCAACAACGGTTCTCCGTGGACCCAGGTTAATGTTCGTGGGAAAAATGTCCTGTGATCCCTGGTCACAATGCTAAGGGAAAGTTCTTACAAAAAGGAAATAGTTCATGAGCGGAAATGGAGTAGGTATCCTTCACTGTCTCATACAAGGATGGATGGGTCTGATATTTAGGTGTGTTCAGTCCCGAATACAAACTGACTCGATCTTAGCTTATCGAGATGACTGGCGAGGTGTTAGACAGAGTGATGGTCATTCTTTCGGGCTAGCTGTGGCACTATCGGGTATAAATCACCACCGTAGACCAGGCATGGCCTAAAACTTGACATGGCCTCATCTTCAACATAATTTCATCGTATAGCCCTGTTGAGACCTTCAGCTCTGTTCCTACCTTCAAAAAGGAATGACCCTGTAAAGAATAAACAGCAGTGAGAGTCTCCAGCCTAAACTTCTGGTACAGCCGACATGGAGACTCCTTATGGTCTCAGCACATCAGCTGCTATCAACAAAATATATAATATCCGAGATATATATTTATTCACCATACCTGCGTGAATTCGCCTGACCTGACAAGAGGTCCTGGATTGGCGGTGTCTTTTCTAGACTAGGCCTTTAGCTTGACGGAGTCCTGTCGTTTGACCCTAGGTACTTTGTGCCTACACGACTCACACTCCACACTCATACCAAGCCTTTATTATTATTGGGCCCATTCATTTCCATGCTTTCCTCTCACTTGCAAACCATGCCTTTCTCGCAACCAAGATCTTGTGGTGTGGTGCGCCCAGTAATCGGTGTGTTTCTCCCCCCTAAGTGGGGTTATATGGCACACCGTGTATTTCCCCATTCAAAGAAGATACTACCCCTCCTGGCCGCCGCTCTCGACTGAGCTGTCGCCCCAATGTACCGGCATTGCCCTGCCCAAGCCATGGGGTAGATAAGTTCAGGTTCTCTCAGTGAGATAGAGGAGTCCATTATCCTCCCGACATCCTATCGAGTGACAGACGAAAGAGATAGTCCTGTGGCTAGCATCCCTGGCTCAAAAGATAGATTATAGATTGGTGGACCCCATCCCCGTAGCTATCTAATGTGCCTATATTTAAAAGAGAGATGCTACTAATTAACGGTAAGCCATAGGAATCAAGATAGCAACAGCTCATCTGCCGCCAAGAACAAATGAAATCCTCTGGGGAGATATATTGTTCAGATTCACTCCCCCTGCTATGCCAAGAACAAGACGCCTAGTCAGATTGCCAACGGTCAACCCACTCACAATATGGGCATACCCGGCTTTTCGCCAGTTCGTTTCAGTCGTTAAGACAATAAATATTTATAGGCCAAGTTTTGCCTGGACCAAAGAAAACCCAAGTTTACCTTTTTATTCCACAGTAGTAGACCTTTTTAAAATGTCTCAATCTTTAACTTGAACTCTTGACATTCGGCCGTGGATGGCCATCAGTAGAAACGGACATGAATCCTCCAGAAGCCGCACCAGTGCGCATTTGGCGCAGGGCGCTCCATCGGGACTACCCGAAAGGAAAGACAAATATATACTCGCTCCATGCAAAGATTGTGGTATGAAGATAACCCAAAGAACCATCTTTCATGGAGATTTGAGCAAACAAGAGAACTGAGAGTTTCCGAAAGCCGTTTCCCCTTGTTTACCAAAACTAAAAGAATGTATAAGGACATGGACCACTGGCGTTTCGCTACATAGGCCCCCCTCTTAAGAAAGTCGAACCCCTACGAACTTTCTACTGTCAGTGGTTCTGTTCGAATGACCCCACCCTCACATTCAACCATAGGATGCCGTGATAGGAAATCTGCTCCCACATTCTCCCTTCCGGGGATGTATTCGACCGTGAACTGATACGGTTGTAGGAGCAATGACCATCTCATTAACCTCGCGTTCAGTTTCTTAGAAGTTGCCAAGAACGTCAGAGGTTGATGGTCAGATTGCACTTTGAACGGTACTCCATACAGATAAGGTTGAAATTTCTGTACCGCCCACACTAGAGCTAGACATTCCCGTTCGACGGTGGAGTAATTCCGTTCGGCGGGTAACAGTTTTCGACTGGCATATGCCACCGGACACAGCACCGAAGGATTATCTCGCCCTTCCTGCAACAGAGTTGCCCCAATCCCTATGTTACTCGCGTCGGTTCTCAGAACAAACGTTTTCTCCAAATCTGGGAGTTGCAGGACTGGCCTATCCACCAACGCCTGTTCAGCTTCCCATAAGCCTCTTCACAGCTCGGGGTCCAGATTATAAGATCTGGCGATCCTTTCTTCAGAGTCTCGGTTAACGGCGCCGCAATTTCGTTGAACTTTGGAATAAATTTCTGGTAAAACCCACACAGAGACAAGAAAGACCTAACATCTTTTTTGGATCTAGGACGGGGTGCGAGACGGACCTTTTCAATATTCTTTTCTTCCGGTACCAGTCCCCCCTGGGGTAATAGTATGTCCCAGAAATTCCAAGGATTGATAGCCAATCATGCATTTGGCTGGACGGGCGGTTAACCCTTCCTCTTTTAACCTTTTGAAGATCTGTCCCAAGGACCTCAGGTGATCTCTCAGATTGTCCGACGCGATGAGAATATCATCCATAAACGAGACCACAGAGGGATCCTTTAAAGGGTCTAATAACATTCTCATCATGCGAGTGAACACACTGGGCGCATTGCTCAGCCCAAAAGGCATCACCTTAAATTCGTAATGGCCGCTCGGAGTACTGAAAGCGAGCATGGGCCGAACCTCAGGCTTCACAGGGATCTGATAATATCCCCGACTTAAATCGATTTTTGAGAAGTACTTTGCCCTATTTAATCTGGCAAATAGTTGATTTGTGTTTGGTAACGGCTCAACTTGGAATGTCGTACAACTGTTTAAATGCCTGTAATCAATACATAAGCTGTGCTTCCCGCTTGGCTTCCTCAACAAGACAACCCCGGCATTATAAGGAGAAGTCGAAGGAGTTATGATGTCATCATCCAGAAGCTTCTGGATTTCTGTTTCCAGGGCCTTCTCTTTCGAAAAGGGCACTGGATATATTTTTTGGCGAATGGGGTCTTGGGTAGTCAGAGTCACATCAAACTCGACCAACCCTGTCCGCCCTGGACGATCGGTAAGAATCTGTTGATGGACTCCAACAAACGGATGACAGTTCTGTTTCTTCAGTCGACAGATCAGGATTTATATTTACATCCTTATAGGTTTCCCCAGGTTGTAAAGGATACTCCCTATCCGCGTCTTCGCCCGATTCAGTTTCCATCGCGACCGCCATAGTCATGAGTGGGAGAGAAGTACCATCGGATCGTTCCTCATATTTTTTTTAAGAGGTTAATGTGAAAGATTTTAGATTTCCCCCTGATCCGGATAGCATAATTGGTACGGGACACAACCCTTTCCACCGGGAAAGGCCCCTGCCAACCAATTTCGAGTTTATTGGAACCTACTGGAAGTAACAACAGAACCCGATCCCCCACTTTAAGAGACCTATCTTTCGTCCTTCTATTGTAGTAGGCCGCGTGTCTCTTTCTGGCCGCTCTCAGATTCTGAGCTGCCAAAGCCCAACCCGTCTGGAGTTTCTTCTTTAACTCTTCGACGTATTATATGAGGATACAACTTCTTCGGAAGTTTCTTCCTCTGTCCAACATCTCAATAGGGCTTCTAAGGGACCCTTGATTGGCCTCCCGAATAGTAGAGTGGCTGGTGGCAACCCGGTCGACCCATGGGGAACCTCCCGATAGGCGACCAAGGCGGCTGAGATATACTCATCCCATCTGTCTGGTTTCTCTTGAGCCAGCTTCCGAAGCATGGTCATCAAGGTACCATTAAACCTCTCTACTTGCCCATTAGACTGAGGTGATACGGGCTGTGTGAATGTGGTTAGTCTGGAAGATACGAACGACTTTCTTCCATCAGCTTACCACAGAACTGAGACCCATTGTCCGTTAGGATCTGGTTGGGAAATCCCAACCTAGTAAAGGTCTCCATCAGTGCATCAGCCACTCGCTTAGAGTCGATTGTGGCCAACGGTATCGCCTCGCCCCACATGGAACAGCAATCCACCATCGTGAGAATGTACTTATTCCTCTTCCTAGTCCGAGGAAGAGGACCAACAAGATCGATGGCAACTCTCTCGAAAGGAGAGTTCATAATGGGCATGTCTCCCAGGACTACCGGAGCTGTCCAGTGTTTTGGTGCCACACGCTGGCACTCTGGGCACGACTTGACGTACCTACGCACGTCTCCACATTTTTATAAATAAAAATTTTTCTTTTATTTAATGTTAAAAAGAACTGTTGTCGGAGTATGTGTTGAGGGAAAACTAGAGAGAGAGTGAAAGAAAGGGATATATGGATGATAAGACGGAAGAGAGGAGTGTAGACAAAAAGTCAGTAACTAATCCCAACAGATAATCAGGTTAAAGATGTGCATGTTGATTCCAATCTCCTCTCGAGGAAATAACAGCACAGCTATGTCAAATATATGTTAGTTTTCCTTCATGAAGAACTCTGTATTTCATGTCTATTCCGTTAATGATCTTCTGTGGAATCCCGTAGTGCCTCATTGATTACCAAGGAAATTCCTTATCAATACCATATAATAGTCCATCTATCTAACATAAAGTATTACTTCAATGTTGTGCTCTATTATTTCGGGTGATTTGGATATCTGGTCAGTGTATGCTCAGTTTGATCAGAAGTCTGCCTATTCATTCATTAGTTTGAAGCTCGAGCACAACTCACTACTGGCAACGCTGATCTTATTCCAGTAGGAACCTTTGGTCTTTGTCCACGTCGGATTGAAAGCACCAGACTCGAGTTTCGCTCTCTTTTGAGATCGTCAGTAGTGCATGTCTCTGACTGGACCCGAGATCGAACTCCGGATCACTGGCATGTGAGGCGGCTGTGCAACCACTTGACCTCGCGGTTCACGCTAGACGCGACCAAATTATCGTACTATAACAGTGGTTTTCAACCTTTTTTGGCCCATGCATCCCTTCATTATATGTTCAGAATGGCACCCCCCCCCCCCTTTTCGTATTTTCTCTCTTGAACCCCTCCCCCCCCCCCTTTCCTTACATAGTATACATAACAATGGAAGCTAAATTTAATAACACATACTAGAACACGTCTTGACGCCTACATAAAACGTGATTTGCTGGTCTACTTACGTTAAATAACGAATTTCAGATGTACAGAACCGTAAAGTATGGAGGGAAAACAATATCAAGTAATCGGTTCTTGTATTAACGCGATCTAATAATAAAATAATTCTATATATATATATATATAGAAATAATCTTAATTTCCTCCCCCACCCCCCTGGAGACTCTAACATCCCCATCCCCCCTCCGGGGGAGGGGGAGATCCCCACCGGTTGAGAACCACTGTTGTACAATATCACAACGTCACCCATTGTAAGCTATAGTTCAAAATGTTCCCGATTGCCGCGTCTGACATCCGTCAACCGAAGTGGTCCCGGACGTTCAGGTTTTCTTGATCTGCCTTGTCAGATCACTGGGTTATGGACGATGTGGGGACGATCCATGGCTGATGGACTTTGTGGGGATGCTTCCTGGCTCATGGACAGTGTGGTTATTATTCCTGGCGGATGGACGATGTGGGGACGGTCCCTGGCTGATGGGCATTGTGAGGACGATCCCTGGCGAATGGAAGGTGTAGTTATGATCCCTGGCTGATAGACCATGTGGTTAGGATCCCTGGCTGATGGACCATGTGGTTACGATCCCTGGCAGATGGACGTTGTGGTAACGATTTCTGGCTGATAGACATTGTGGAGATTATCACTGGCTGATGACGGCCTGGTTACGATTCCTGACTGATGGGCTTTGGACATATGGGAATGTCCCGAGTGCTTTGATGTCCCTTCTTGGCTTCGGGTTGACTAATATAACTAATAATGATCGTAATAACGGTGTTAATGATAATTTTATGCTCACTGTTGCTGTCTTTATTGTTGTTATTGATGATAAATGTGATGATGATGATGATGATGATGATGATGATGATGATGATGATGATGATGATGATGATGATGATGATGATGATGATGATGATGATGATGATGATGATGATGATGATGATGATGATGATGACGATAAAGTGAACATACTATTGAGATATCTTTAATAAAGACCAATAAAATGTCTTACTCGAAAATGAACTCCTGATACAGTAGGTGGCTGCCCTATCACCCCACCACACATCTCCATGTGATGGCGCGTGGAGTGAGTTAAACCCATCACGTAGAGTGTTCGGACGCCAGATGATTAAACAGCTTATGTGTCAGAGACTGTCTGTAGCCGCAACTACAAGTTTGAACAAATCACTTCATGTGTAATTTCTGTTTGAAGACCCTCGCCAATAGACAGCTCTGGCAAATACGGGATATCGAACATCTACAGGTTTTGGAATAAGTCAAATGTAACAAAGATGGCTAGAACAAACAGGCTAGGTTGCTCTCCTGCTGAGAGGTAGCAGGGACACTTTGAAGACTTTTGACGCTATAGCATGTTTGTCTGTGGAGAACATTCTCAATCTAAGTAGAGAGTCGAAATAAACCAAATACATTTTAAAAAATTCTTGTGATGCATAAGCATAGAAATAGACTGATACAAAACATAGCCTTTCATATAAGGTACAAAACAGAGCTTCATAAATAAACAAAGACTTAGTCTGAATAACAGAAAAGCAAAAGTAACGGTCACTACATAGGAAACACGTCTTCTCAAATGCAATATTAAAATGCATGACACGATTTTGATGAAAGTCAATGTATTTAATTATATGGGTACTTTAATAACATAAGATGGATGAAGTATTAGGTAAGTTGAATGTAAAATAGCCCAGACAAAAGCAGCATTTCACAAATTGAATAACGTTCTCTGCAATTTATCTTTGTCATTCGAATTAATGAAAAGAGTTCTTAAGAGTTATATTGAACCAATCCCGATGAACGGAAGCGAATCATGGAAAATTAGAAGATAAGTGAGGAAGTATGTAGAATTAGCGGATATGTGGTTTTATAGAAGAACGATTGAGAGACACCACGGACAGATAGAAACAGCTATGAAAATATCAGGACAGAAATTAACTCACACAGCGAAGTGATTACTCGCAACAGAAAAGGTCAGTCAACATTGCATAGGTAGATAATAAAAAGGGGTACGCTGGAGTATGTTGCCACAACAGGAAGGAGAGGCAGTAAAAGACCAAGAGAGAAGATGCAGGACAGTTTAACATGATGGCATGGAGGAACATCAGAATCAGAAATGTACAGGAGACAACATTAGATGACATGGACTACAAGAAGAATAAGAAAGGAATAAGGAAACACTATTTAATTTGTCCCCATAATTCGTTATCCAACAATGCTGCAGAGATAGTGAACAATGCGCAGGAGCTTTCTCCCGCTGTTTGTGTTCAGCGCTGATCACCTCACCACTGTTTTCTGCCGATCTTCAATTTTACTGGTTTCTTCCGGTAAGAATTATCTTGGTAGGCTTAGAGTGGGCGGTTGTTATAGCTGCTTTCAGCATTCTCTAGTGAAGGTAATTGATTATATAGGTTCCGTCAGTCGTGGGAATAACATATTGATTGATTGATTGATTGATCTAGGAATCGACATCACAGCATTCGGGGCATTCCTATAGGCGCCCCGTCCCCATCCTCAGCACCCAGCGAAGAGTTCCAACACCAATAGTACCAGTAGCAATCTGATTATATGTCCGTCTCGTCTTTCCCCTGGCGTCGAGCGTCGGCCAGATCCCCTCGTCACTCCTCGCTGCCTCATTCTCGCCAGACCATGACGATCCATTTGTTCCTCCGAGGTGTACACGTGCTCCCACAAGGCCGCAACCACGTCTGCTGGGAATAACGGAGACAGATAATAACCATTAACGTTCTGAGATTGGGTTGGGGGGGGGGGGGGGATCCCGTGTCTGTGTCTTGTATTTAGTTGCCATCAAAAATTAAAACTGGATACATTTAACACTTTACTAACTGTAATACAGTGGTTCTCAATCGGTGGGGAGTCTCCCACCCCCCACCCCCCACCCCGGAATTTTAGAGTTTCCAGGGGGAGGGGAAATAAGATTATATCAAGATCGCGTTCATACAAGAACCGATTACGTGATAATTTTTCCTTTCATACTTTATGGTTGCCGGCTCCATGGCCGAGAGGTTAGCAGCTTTCTCCGCTAACCCCGAATACTCTCGTCACGTGACGCGACGAGAATTAGCAGTGGTTCGAATCGCAAAAGTGACTTATGAGAGTATGGAGCCGGTCGCTCAGAAAGTCGTGGCGTGCTGATGAGCGTACTCTAGCCTAGGAATCAACATACAGCTGAAAGATGCTGGTGTTGACCGCAATATCCTGAAACAGGATGGAAATGCGGAAAAAAAAAAAAAAATACTTTATGGTTCTGTACGTCTCACCCTTCTGAAATTCATTTTATAACATAAGTAGATCCGCAAATCACGTTTTATGTAGACGTCTAGACTTGTTTTAGTATGTGCTATTAAATTTAGCTTCCATTTTTACGTATACTGTGTAGTGGGGGAGGGGGATTTTAGGGTGAGAATACGAAAAGAGGGGGGGGGGGGGAATGACGTTCTGAAAATATGGTGAAGTGGAATACGGGCCAAAAAAGGTTGAGAACTACTGCTGTAATAGAAGTGGGTGAGCTTTCAGGTAGTATCATGGAGTGTGAATAGTGTATGATAATTACTAATCTAGCTCTTGTTATTATATCATCTACTAATTGTCTTGACAATTATAAATAGAAAATGATCGCATAAATAAAATGTCATAATCAAGTCCTTAATGAAATATGCGGCCATGATATCAGCTCGTCACTATAAATAAAATAACTGAGATTAGTGTAGATCATACAGTAAACATTACTGTATAGAAAACATCATCCTCGTGTGCCTTGCCAGCTGGCGTAGGTGTTCATGTCTTGTCACAGATCTCGGTTCTTCGTTCTCTGGATAAAATATTATTGTTATTCCCCCATGCCGCCGTCTCAGACCATCCAGCTTCATTTCTCTTGGTCAGCTTCTGCCTCTTTTCCCACTGATCATTCCAGTTGTCACAATATTCTCAAATGCCCCATTTCTGATCACATAGCCAAAGAATGTTGTTTATCTGTTTCTTGTAGTTATATAATAAAGGAATAGGAGACTACAAATAAGATAAATGACACTAACTACATGATATTATAAACAGAACTATACAGAAATAAGAAACTATAATCAAGGTAATTGAGAATTAAGTGTTATATTGGTAAACATGAATAAATATACAGAAAACAGAAAATATAGCGAAAGTCATTGAAACTAACGGATAGATATTGTAAAGATGAATAAATACACACTAAACAGAAAATATAGCGAAAGTCATTGAAACTAACGGATATGATATTTTAAACATTTATGGTAAAGGTACATATGGATTCTCACCCGTGCTACTTAGTTGGTGCACTGTACTGAAATTCTCATATGATCAGACAGTGGCACGGTGTTACACATGTTGCTGGTCAGACAGTGGCACGTTGTTGCACATGTTGCTGGTCAGACAGTGGCACGTTGTTACACATGTTGCTGGTCAGACAGTGGCACGCTGTTACGCATGTTGCTGGTCAGACAGTGGCACGCTGTTACACATGTTGTTGGTCAGACAGTGGCACGCTGTTACACATGTTGCTGGTCAGACAGTGGCACGCTGTTACACATGTTGTTGGTCAGACAGTGGCACGCTGTTACACATGTTGTTGGTCAGACAGTGGCACGCTGTTACACATGTTGTTGGTCAGACAGTGGCACGCTGTTACACATGTTGTTGGTCAGACAGTGGCACGCTGTTACACATGTTGTTGGTCAGACAGTGGCACGCTGTTACACATGTTGCTGGTCAGACAGTGGCACGCTGTTACACATGTTGCTGGTCAGACAGTGGCACGCTGTTACACATGTTGTTGGTCAGACAGTGGCACGCTGTTACACATGTTGCTGGTCTGACAGTGGTACGCTGTTACACACGCCGCTGGTCAGACAGTGGTACGCTGTTACACACGCCGCTGGTCAGACAGTGGCACGTTGTTACACTTGTTGCTGGTCAGACAGTGGCACGTTGTTACACTTGTTGCTGGTCAGACAGTGGCACGTTGTTACACATGTTGCTGGTCAGACAGTGGCACGTTGTTACACATGTTGCTGGTCGGACAGTGGCACGCTGTTACACATGTTGCTGGTCAGACAGTGGCACGTTGTTACACATGTTGCTGGTCAGACAGTGGCACACTGTTACACACGCCGCTGGTCAGACAGTGGCACGTTGTTACACACGCCGCTGGTCAGACAGTGGCACGTTGTTACACATGTTGCAGGTCAGACAGTGGCACGGTGTTACACATGTTGCTGGTCAGACAGTGGCACGTTGTTACACACGCCGCTGGTCATACAGTGGCACGCTGTTACACACGCCGCTGGTCAGATAGTGGTATGCTGTTACACATGTTGCTGGTCAGACAGCGGCACGTTGTTACACATGTTGCTGGTCAGACAGTGGCACGCTGTTACACATGTTGCTGGTCAGACAGTGGTACGCTATTACACACGCCGCTGGTCAGACAGTGGCACGTTGTTACACATGTTGCTGGTCAACAGTGGCACGCTGTTACCCGCTGCTGGTCAGACAGTGGCACGCTGTTACACATGTTGCTGGTCAGAACAGTGGCACGTTGTTACACATGTTGCTGGTCAGACAGTGGCACGTTGTTACACATGTTGCTGGTCAGACAGTGGCACGCTGTTACACATGTTGCTGGTCAGACAGTGGCACGCTGTTACACATGTTGCTGGTCAGACAGTGGCACGTTGTTACACATGTTGCTGGTCAGACAGTGGCACGTTGTTACACATGTTGCTGGTCAGACAGTGGCACGTTGTTACACATGTTGCTGATCAGACAGTGGCACGTTGTTACACATGTTGCTGGTCAGACAGTGCACGTTGTTACACATGTTGGTCAGACAGTGGCACGCTGTTACACATGTTGCTGGTCAGACAGTGGCACGTTGTTACACATGTTGCTGGTCAGACAGTGGCACGTTGTTACACATGTTGCTGGTCAGACAGTGGCACGTTGTTACACATGTTGCTGGTCAGACAGTGGCACGCTGTTACAAATGTTGCTGGTCAGACAGTGGCACGTGTTACACATGTTGCTGGTCAGACAGTGGCACGTTGTTACACATGTTGCTGATCAGACAGTGGCACGTTGTTACACATGTTGCTGGTCAGACAGTGGCACGTTGTTACACATGTTGCTGGTCAGACAGTGGCACGCTGTTACACATGTTGCTGGTCAGACAGTGGCACGTTGTTACACATGTTGCTGGTCAGACAGTGGCACGTTGTTACACATGTTGCTGGTCAGACAGTTTCACGCTGTTACAAATGTTGCTGGTCAGACAGTGGCACGTTGTTACACATGTTGCTGGCCAAACAGTGGCACGCTGTTAGCACGATGATAATGTCGATATAAAATATGGGCTTTCTAGAATAACAATTGAACCCGTTGGCTGGTAAATCAAGATTAGTTTCCACTGATGTTAAATATTTTCACTAAATGTTTTTTTTTCTTTTTTAAATTTATACACTGCACAAAAGGACAGCTTATTTTCAAGCTCGGCCTCTATGTGTATTCATCGGTGCCTTAATTAACTCTCCAGTGTAGACGAATCACATTACCTGGTATATTTCTATGGGAAAGTTCTGGGCGTTTTTATACAGGAAATCTCCTAACAGACAGTGTCATCATTTCCCCCAGATTGCTTTCTCAAACCAGCGTCCCAACATGTACAGCCGATGTTGTGTACCATCATTTTAATTGCCTGTAATTATCTGTTTGCGTGGATGATACACAACAGCTAACGTGGAAGGTCACCATAATTAATTCCTCCACCCGATGTTCTAATTTATAAATGAGAGCAACACTACAGGGACTGTGCCGTGAAAATGTACATTATAGTGCACATCCTGAGTGGCTGCAGCTGGCACCATGACATCCACTGATCTCTTCCTTTCCAACATCAAAGATGACATTTATTCATTCTTAAAACTACATCAAGCAGTTCTTTATTAATTAATGTTTGTTTTTAATGTTGCCATCTTTTCGTATATTTTATCTTGTGTTTTGTAATATATTTTCTCTTTCGATGTATTTCTTACTTCATTCTTTCCTTTTCGTCCTACCTCTTTTTTACCGCTTTCTTTCTTTCTGTCTTTCTTTCGTTTTCTTTCTTTCTTTCTTTCTCTCTTTCTTTCTTTCTTTCTTTCTTTCTTTTACAATCCTACTTCTCTTTCCTTTCCTTCATTAGTTCATGTTTTATTATTTAAATCTGTATCAATGCGTCTTCTGTTCCACTTTTCTTCTTTCTTAATGTATGTCTTTTAACTCTTGCAGTAACAAGCAGGTTTTAATTACCTCCCCCGTTGATCCCCGTCATCACGCCATGTGTTCTGTTACTATTTACATTTGATCTGACCATACGCAAGACTTCTGCCCCTCCCTCTCCGCACTCTCAAGTGATCACAAGCTTACTTATCTATTAATCAAATGACAGTTAGCTAAAGTGCTCTTTTAAACACTGACCTTGGTCTGCATATCCGGCTAGAGCTTCATAGTTCCAGCAGATGTCGGTGGATGGTGTACCATTTAAGTCAAATCCCCAAGTGCTCAGCCATGAACATATCATTAATATTACTTATACATTTAAACAGCTGTAAAAATAATCAAAAACATTCAATCAAGGGTTGAAGAAGGGTTGTTTCAAATATATTCTAAAAGGTGAGTCAGCCGCTCATAGAAGCAGAAGAAGAATGACGTTACTACAGGACACTCTAGACACAAATATATTCTGAAGGGTGGGGTAGCCGCTCATAGAAGCAGAAGGAGAATGACGTTACTACAGGACACTCTAGACACAAATATATTCTGAAGGGTGGGGTAGCCGCTCATAGAAGCAGAAGAAGAATGACGTTACTACAGGACACTCTAGACACAAATATATTCTGAAGGGTGGGGTAGCCGCTCATAGAAGCAGAAGAAGAATGACGTTACTACAGGACACTCTAGACACAAATATATTCTGAAGGGTGGGGTAGCCGCTCATAGAAGCAGAAGAAGAATGACGTTACTACAGGGCACTCTAGACAACATAACAATGTGGTCAGTGTAGCTTTCCAATGGTATGTTGTCTAGTGTGTCCTCTCATCTCTACTTCCTACTTCAGCTTCTATGAGCGCAAATCAATACGCGTAAATGTATATACAAGCTGTCTTAGTGTTATAGCTAAATGAAGATATAAATGTGTATATACCTCGTAAGCTGTCTAGGTGTTCTAGCTAAATGTCGATTTAAATGTCACTTGTTTGTGTCTCTTGTTAGTGTAATCCATGTTTTAAAAAATATCCAGCGTCTAACGCGCCCCGATTAAATTCACCGAATAATCTATACGAGTGCGTAGTAAAATTACAGTTTTTGCAACGGAAAGTAATTGACTTTACTATGGAGAAATCATTAACGGATAAAAAAAATTTTCTGCATATCCTTTATAGGACATTGCTGTCAACATCAGCATCTTTCAGCTGATTGTTGATTTCTTGGCAAGATTACGCTCAGTAGTTTGCCATTGCTTTCTGAGCGGCCGGCTCACATACACTGTAAGTTACCGACGCGATTCGAACCACTGCTGATTCTCACCGTCGTCACGTTACTTACGAGAGTATGCGAGACTACGGAGAAAAGTCGCTAACCTCTAGGCCAGGAAGCCGGCCATTAACAGATACATTTATGATTATGTGAAACTAATTAGCAGAAACGCACCTGGCATTTGAATGTATTTCTCGGAGGAGAAGCCAAGCTCAAGAATCTAGAAACACGGGGATGTAACGAGAAAATACAACTGCAGGCAATCAGAAAAATATTTTAATTGAACACGTGCAAAAACTAAACTGTCGCATAGCAACATGTAGACTTCAAAAGCAAATAAAAAATATCGAGTATTCGTATGCAATATCAATTACAAACGTAAATAACGTTGTAGATCTGAACAAATTGAAACATTAAAAACCTGAACTAGTAGAAAGGAAATGAAGAAACCAAGTGCACTCTAAAGCAAAGACAAGGTCCGCGTATTATCAGACAATGCCGTCTACATGTCATCAAACAGAACTCCGTATAGGTCATCAAACAGCATGCCATCAAACACAACTTAATATACATGCCATCAAACAACATGCCATCAAACACTACACCGTCTACATGAGATCAAATACAACTTTTTCTAAATGTCATCAAACAACATACCATCAAACAACATGAGAAGTTACAAATGTGGTAATGGGGTATTATTAATTGTGGGCCAACATCTAGGTCACGGGATAAACGTTACATACGGGTTAGGGGTGTTTCCAAGGCACCAGGGCTGGGTTCTGTACTAGCCAAGACCTATTGACGCGATCCCGCCGAGCGTCCTTGGCAACAGATCCCTTTGGGGCCCTGGCTAAAGTCAGTAGGATAGTTGATTCCTCCGAAGTCGGAGAGTGTCTGCCTGCACGGCGAGGAACCACCAGTCTGCACACCAATAAGACAGACATGGGACAACAGATACTCACGCAAACCTCAGGTCCTGTATGACATCACACTTTATCCGGCGTACAAGACTTCGCGCTAGAGTTCACAGCCAGCGAACACAAGCAAGCAAGCAAGCACATACGGGTTTTACCACCAGATGGTGGCTAGCCCAAATCTGCACCGCATACGTCAGAAATCTAGGTAATGGTCTTCTAATTAACTCGTCTACTGTGATATAAAAACCTGATCGATGTGTGTGTGTGTGTGTTCGCGCGCGCGCGCGCGCGAGCGATCGAGCTCGCACAGAGAGGACGGGCACGGGTGGGGTGGGCGTGCGGGATGGGCGTGCGCGTGGAGTCGGGAGGGTCGACGCGAGGCTGGCGGTACACTCCATAAAACACGTAACGTGGCTAGGTAGATGTTTATTGTGGTATAATAAAACGTCCTTACCCTTTCCTATTTATGGACTCCCTTAAAAATAAACAAACCCTTACAATTACTGGTTAAGTAACTTACTTACTGTAGGAGAAAATAAAACAGCGATAGACTGACCGTGGCACAGCTAAATTTATTTTGGCTTGTTTTCTCTCCCTTATCTGGCCAATCCTGGCGAGGGGGAAAACAAAGACTGAAGCGGCCATTTCTAGTCAAGAGAACACACAAGAAAGTCGACCTTTCCCTTCGGGGAGAAGGTAGTTTGCCTTAAAAACATGATTCTATTCAAGCTATTGGTATGTTATCTACATTATTAAGATATATTTATGTATTACATAGACCAGTATGTTTAAATAAGAATTAGTTACAATTCTCTTAAACCAGGCTGGATGATGTTTACTAAGGAAACACAGGTGGGCGCCACGCGGTAATTTTTCCTGTCTTCAAATCCCTATGTTAATATCTTTTATAGGCATTATGAACTTATATCTAACTAAATAGTGTTTATAACCTATGAATAGTATGTGTACTGTAGTACACATAGAGTATCAACTCTCATGTCAGAAACTCTTTTCAATTTAGGAAAGACTCCTGATTCATACTTCAGAGAAGAAAACTAGTTTCTGCCAATTTCATAGTCCTATGAACAATAACTTCTATGCAATGGAACTATATATCCCTATCAATGCTTAGAAATCTGCAAATAATTTATGTACTGTAGAGATTGGACTTTAAAGAAACATTTTCTCAATGTAGGAGCAGACTCTTGATTTCATACTGCACAAGTAGAGAACTGGTGTCTGCCACTTTCAAATATCCTATGTAGTGTAAATGCACTGGTAAGGATGTCTCTGAACTTGTTTTATCCATGCGGGGACATACAAATGATTACGCATATTCCTGACTCTTACTTAGTCAGGGGATAAAATATTTTGCCACATTATAATCTGTAACTTGGAAATATAGTGCTAAATTTTAGTACCATTCTTTTGTTAACAGATTAGTAACCACTCCATATGAGGGTGAACATATAATCATTTCATAAAATAGTGTTAGGGACAGGCCATGTTTGAATATAAATTCATGAACAATTAAACGCGTGATGTAAATGCATGTTCGGATAGGATTCACTCCGCATCACCTCACTGTAGTAGGAACAGAAGCGAAGATTGATGTGAATAAATTGCTTGAATAATAGCAGTCCTTGACAAAATATATCACAGCGACTACTATCCTCATCTGCTGTACGCAGTGGGGGAAAACAATGTATGTTTTAAGTTATGGATTAACCCCTGAGAAAACCCAAAAACAAAGGCTCCCTGCATCAGCATTATGATTAATTATTATGTATGAGTATCATGTACTTAATATCAGAGAAATGTACATGTATGTCTTTTTCTGGTATGAGAATTTTCTTTCTTCTGATTGTTACTTTTTACTGTGGGAATATACATTTTAATGTTGCACCGTGGGATTAGAGGATGTTGATGTAAGAATACATATGTATGTCAGTACTTAAGAAGCCAATGGTGAATAGTCTTGACCTAGTGATGATTATAGTGCCGAAATGAAGACGCGGCATTATAAACCACAGGGATTCTGTATAGGCTATTCTCTTCAAGTAATGAGAGAGACAATATCAACATGTTGGATGGACAGAATGACTTCACCCATCCAATAGTCCCAGTAACCACAGAACAAAATATAAGTGAGAAAATACCTTACTCACTATGAAGAGTCAGAATGGCTCTACTCAGCAATGAGGGACAGTGGAACATGGACACCCACTCCTTTCCCCTTCTCCCCTTGGTGTTTTGTATTTGTGTTTGTAATTGTGTTGTAAACCTTTTACCATAACACAGTAGGTTAATGCTAGTGTTGTATTCTTGTCATCCCTTTTCTATAGAAGAGAAGCAGGTGGTGGTTGAATTTGGTGGGACTATATCACTAACACTGGATCCTGGGTCAACAGCCATAAAGTGAATGTCCAAACCATAATCTGGATCTAGCAATACCTCAATGTTTACTGCGGCGCTCAATAGCTCCATAGCGAGCAACAGAAAAGTTGAAGATAACTGATTGGGTGAGTGATTAAGTCCTATTTTAGGAGGAAGATCCAGGATGGACTTCAAGATCTAATAATCTACAAAGATGAAGATCAACAGAGTAACTGACAACATTTTATCGTCTGCTTTACGTCTGAGAAGTATCACCTATAAGCCTTATCACTCAGCAAAATCAGTGAAACTATGGGACAATCCTACAAGTTACTAAAACTAGCAACAGTGAAAGCCCTTCAACTGTTGGTTGGATTACCAAGTTAATATCCACGATGGATAAGCCTTCGAAAGAACACCTCACAGCTGCAAAAGTCAAACATAAGGTTCCAGCCATGCAACACCAAGTTCTAGCTATGAACACCAACTCAAACAAATGGGAAGAAGACATTGAACCAATACAACCAAGGTGCCAACTGAAAACCATACCTACACCAGATTACCTCAAGGTTCCCAAACCTGAACACATTAAAAAAAGACCATATGAAAGCAGCTAGCGGAGTAAATGCCTCTACGCCTGCAACCACAGGAATCACCTGATGGCTTGCAACCCTGGATATGTGGTGGAGTCAATATTCTTCAGTTCCATGCCTGCAGCAGAATCCTGGAATTAATTCCAGATGAACCAAATGAATAACAAGCAGAATTGTATGTCTACACTGAAAGTAAATAATGAATCAGAACTCTGTGCTGGTCCCATGTCAGCCTAAATGCCAATAACGGTGGAATAGGTTATAGACTGATGACTAGGTGGGTGAAAAATCTGTGGGAACAAAATTGAGATTCGGATATTATAAGCCGAGACGCTGAAAGGTAGGCATCCTTTTCATCAGATATGGTGATATAGGGAAGAACCTTAGTCCAAGACCAAAGATGCATCTCCTGAAGGTATGACCAACCCAGGCCTCAATTTCACACTGACACCGAGCCGTTCGCAAAGAAGATTCTTGAATTCAGCTCCACGGAGGAGATATGTGGTGAATTTATTTCATAATAAGGATTATAATTTGTTCCGCAACAAACTTCAGTGGACATTAAACATGACTGTGAATATTTATTGCTGTCACGGATAAATATGGACATTAACTGCTTTGCACTGGAGAAGAATACCTATCCGCAATGCCTAAATGAACACTATAATTAATTAATTTAATTATTAGTATCAACTGTTTTCATGTGTGTTTTTTTCTTCTATGACATATAAAGAGTGTTATTGAGGTATAACCAATGATGGTTAAGGTAAATAGTATTTTGACATCAACTCATTATTTTTAAATATGATAATTGTACATGGTGTCAGAAACAAATATATGTTGGGTTTCTGCACCTAGACCAATGTGATTTTATCTAGGTACAATGAGTCAAGTTAGCAGAACCAATTTGTGGTTGTTATGTTGTTTGTGATAACATTGTTGTTGTTTTTTTTTTTGGGTCACTGGGTACTATGTTGTAATACTGCACATTATTCCCATGCCTGTCTGAAAATGCATAGTGTTTATTACACATATATATATGTAAATGCAGATCTTGAGTTAATACCTGAACTGTTTGTCCAAAAGTGTTGTGTACATCAAGTAAATGTGGTGTCACATAAGTGGTTGTTTATATGTTGTGAGCAATCAATATCCTTCTAGCATCTATAGTTAATTTAAAGGGTGATGAAGTGGGAAGGGAAGCCTACACACAGATGCCATTGTTTCAAGGATTGAGCTCTTTCTTCCTGGGATTTGTGGTAAATATCCCTGATCACCCTGCATTCTTAACAGTGACCAGAGAATCAATAATACCCCCTAGACATTTTAACGAATTATTCTCAGGAATTAAAATCCACATCCCACATGTGTGGGCATCGTCCGTGAATTAAAACTCATGGTAAACATCACAATTGGTGTATTATTGTGAGTATATGAATTCAGGGAAAACCTCTCGCAGGTAAACCAAGTCACTTCAGAATGTTATAGTGTTAGTAACAGACCTAATCACTCATTAGTATGAGCTGAGTCAAGTGTTATATGAACCCATAATGGCTCAGATAAATATAGGTTTTTTTGGGGCACAAAACTGTTCACAGGTAATATCTTGATTCTGGCAGATGAATCAGGTAGTTGGTTGTTGGGTATGAGATTTTTTTTTAAAAACTCATATTTTATATCTTATTGATGGGAAACTAAGTCCAGTAATGAACCTCCAGTAGTAAGGTCTCTGGGATGGTAAACTCACATAAGATAGGTAATTCAGTGAATGTTTAGAATTCATAGTCATTCCCATTTGATGTTTGAGGTATGGTTCTGCTACTCTGGTATTCTCTTTAAATGGTTTAAAAGTGGTGTACTCATGAACACACTACTATATTATGTATCCATAAGGTTTATGTTCCTACATAAGAATCATGTGTTAATTAATTATTTTGTCATTGATTATCATTGTATTTTCATGCTTGATCTGCTTGTATAATTCATGTAATATTGAAAAGTTACCAAGGCAGCAGAGAGTGATAGACAATTTTATAGATAATTAGGACAGATAAGTTAAAAATCCAATAAATTTTTTTTTAAGGGAAAAATTTAATCAACAAATGATGATTCAGTAGGAAAGTACATAATACCTGAGAGATGAATTAAACCAGGGGAAAATAGCAGTAACTAAAGTAAATGAACTAAGGTTAAGGCCTAAACCACCACTTGCAAAAATGTAGACATAGTTAATGGAAGGGAAGGAATATTGTAAGAATTTGCAGTATTTAGGGGCACCCTAATTTAATCCTTTTTTTTCATAGGACATAACATGTTCTACAACACCGGTAGTAAAGTAAAATGAATAACTGATGGATACTTAGGAAGAAAAGCCATACCGACACTTATTCTACTCCACCGGTGATATGAGTAGTAGTATTAACTAACTCAGATGGCCCATATGTTAATAAATAGGGTCAACACCAAAATATTCACCTGGTGATGTAAGTGAAACTGATCAACTCACTTACTGATCCAACAGAATATAAGGTATTTCTTTAAATTATCCACCCCGATTCCATTATTAATGGTAGAGGAAACAGACCGTATAGGTATGTAAAAGGTATAATTAAAGAATTAACTTAAGAAATTGGAATTTCAAATAAACTTCAGGAGATACCGGAAAGAATCTGTGCCAATCTCTAGTAGGAGACTGAACATTTCAGATATTGGCTCCTTAACTTTGAAATTTACAGTTTAACCTCACTAAGTGAAATGTTCACAATGAGAAGTCCTCATCAAAAAGAGGAGTGAAACAACTTTGTAGTTAGCGATTAGCTTACGTAAAGTTATTTCAATAATTGCCTAACTAACATTAATATTCTCATAAGGGAAGAGTTAAAAAGGGCAATAAAGGGTACAATAGAGGCGCGCGACTCAATTGTATTTTCTTTAAACTAACCGAGTAACGAAATTCTAGATAATGCTCGAAGCCTACTAATAAGTAGGGGAATCAGAAATCAATCGCAAGACGAAACAGATTTCTACATCTCAGTTCTGACTAGGATTATATGCCAGCATTAAATAAGTGAAAGCAGATCCAGACTAACAGAGATTAGCTTAAATAACTGATACGAATCAGTAAAAGCAACAATTAAATAAACAACTCTTGAAATAGATGCTGTTTATAAATAGGACGAACTCCTTGACGTGAAGACAGGGGAAACGCCTAAAACTTATACAGTGAACCCATGCTAGAAAAATGGAATATAGCTGTGTAAAAACCAAGCAAATTGGAGCAGATAGCTGAAGAATTGCTTGATATTTACTAGAGTAGGAATTTCAATCAGGAATCCAGCTAGTAAATTATATAACAGTTCAAAGATAGACCTTAGTCAATCTAAATAAATCCAGTTTCCACGTATTAAACGGATGAAAACAAAACTGGAGAGAAACATTAAGAGTACCTTACCTGTTATCTTGAGGACACAACTCAGGAGACGCCAGTATTAGAGGGATATACAGATGTAATAGTAATTTTACAAAAACTAGTAATCCACATCCATAACTGGAAGTGAACCAGCAACTTGATTGTCTGGAAGACTATCAAAGGAATCACAAAAAGGGGCTGTTAACTTCTCACTGAACTGATTATATATGGTAGGAGACAATACGTCTGAACCTACATAACAACGTATGTTGCTAAGTTGAAAATAGTCTAAAACCTGGAGGGAGGCAGACGACGATCAATGTACGCCAAGCGACGCAAAATTGCTCGTAATTCAACACCAAAAGCAACAAATACAGAGTGAAACTCAAACACATCAGCTTAGAATTACTAATAAGGATTCTAGCGTAAAATAGATCTCGATTAGAAGGAAAAGCAGAGAGTAAGCTAAGAATTACTTCATTTCTGATAGATTCATGTTCCCCGTAATATTCGGTTCAGAGCGGAAATCTAGAAAAGTTGGACCTTGTTTACATGTTAGACGAGATTCTCAGGGAAAACCCACAAGAGAAAGGGACACCACTCTAATCAGTAGTTATCAAAACTGATCGGAAAATCCCATAACTCGACTTATAACCCAAACACATGATGTGTTGGATGAAAATGTATTTCAACAGGAACCATCTTTAGCTTCCTTTAAATATCAGATCTATAGTTAAAACAAACGTCTAACTTACAGGGAGACGGGCGAGTTTAATATGCTATCAGTAGACGCAGAATTAACCGTCGGTTTTAACATAATCTCAAGATTGATAATCTAATGAGAGAGAAATCAAGCTTAATGATGATATTTCAATTGCTTCAAAAAGTCGGTTTGATGCAGACAAACTAGTACTTGAAAGTAACAAATTATCAGATAACCACTCATATTTCAAACAATAGCTGACAACAGTGGAGAGGGTGCTACACTCTTTCACTAAAGAGAAATAATCCATTAGGGTTATGCCAGTTGTCGTGACTAGAAGAAAATGGGCGTGGCTCTGGTAGATTTTAATATAGGAAAGAAAGGTAGTAGTAAAGTAATAAGGGATGGATACTAGGGGAGTCAATGTAAAGACGGAAATTGTAGAGTATTACTCGACCATTTAATTTCTGAAAGAAATAAATGTCTTAAATTGGGGAGGCGTGTGGTATAATAAAACGTCCTTACCCTTTCCTATTTATGGACTCCCTTAAAAATAAACAAACCCTTACAATTACTGGTTAAGTAACTTACTTAATGTAGGAGAAAATAAAACAGCGATAGACTGACCGTGGCACAGCTAAATTTATTTTGGCTTGTTTTCTCTCCCTTATCTGGCCAATCCTGGCGAGGGGGAAAACAATGGACTGAAGCGGCCATTTCTAGTCAAGAGAACACACAAGAAAGTCGACCTTTCCCTTCGGGGAGAAGGTAGTTTGCCTTAAAACATGATTCTATTCAAGCTATTGGTATGTTATCTACATTATTAAGATATATTTATGTATTACATAGACCAGTATGTTTAAATAAGAATTAGTTACAATTCTCTTAAACCAGGCTGGATGATGTTTACTAAGGAAACACAGGTGGGCGCCACGCGGTAATTTTTCCTATGTCTTCAAATCCCTATGTTAATATCTTTTATAGACATTATGAACTTATATCTAACTAAATAGTGTTTATAACCTATGAATAGTATGTGTACTGTAGTACACATAGAGTATCAACTCTCATGTCAGAAACTCTTTTCAATTTAGGAAAGACTCCTGATTCATACTTCAGAGAAGAAAACTAGTTTCTGCCAATTTCATAGTCCTATGAACAATAACTTCTATGCAATGGAACTATATATCCCTATCAATGCTTAGAAATCTGCAAATAATTTATGTACTGTAGAGATTGGACTTTAAAGAAACATTTTCTCAATGTAGGAGCAGACTCTTGATTTCATACTGCACAAGTAGAGAACTGGTGTCTGCCACTTTCAAATATCCTATGTAGTGTAAATGCACTGGTAAGGATGTCTCTTAACTTGTTTTATCCATGCGGGGACATACACATGATTACGCATATTCCTGACTCTTACTTAGTCAGGGGATAAAATATTTTGCCACATTATAATCTGTAACTTGGAAATATAGTGCTAAATTTTAGTACCATTCTTTTGTTAACAGATTAGTAACCACTCCATATTAGGGTGAACATATAATCATTTCATAAAATAGTGTTAGGGACAGGCCATGTTTGAATATAAATTCATGAACAATTAAACGCGTGATGTAAATGCATGTTCGGATAGGATTCACTCCGCATCACCTCACTGTAGTAGGAACAGAAGCGAAGATTGATGTGAATAAATTGCTTGAATAATAGCAGTCCTTGACAAAATATATCACAGCGACTACTATCCTCATCTGCTGTACGCAGTGGGGGAAAACAATGTATGTTTTAAGTTATGGATTAACCCCTGAGAAAACCCAAAAACAAAGGCTCCCTGCATCAGCATTATGATTAATTATTATGTATGAGTATCATGTACTTAATATCAGAGAAATGTACATGTATGTCTTTTTCTGGTATGAGAATTTTCTTTGTTCTGATTGTTACTTTTTACTGTGGGAATATACATTTTAATGTTGCACCGTGGGATTAGAGGATGTTGATGTAAGAATACATATGTATGTCAGTACTTAAGAAGCCAATGGTGAATAGTCTTGACCTAGTGATGATTATAGTGCCGAAATGAAGACGCAGCATTATAAACCACAGGGATTCTGTATAGGCTATTCTCTTCAAGTAATGAGATAGACAATATCAACATGTTGGATGGACAGAATGACTTCACCCATCCAATAGTCCCAGTAACCACAGAACAAAATATAAGTGAGAAAATACCTTACTCACTATGAAGAGTCAGAATGGCTCTACTCAGCAATGAGGGACAGTGGAACATGGACACCCACTCCTTTCCCCTTCTCCCCTTGGTGTTTTGTATTTGTGTTTGTAATTGTGTTGTAAACCTTTTACCATAACACAGTAGGTTAATGCTAGTGTTGTATTCTTGTCATCCCTTTTCTATAGAAGAGAAGCAGGTGGTGGTTGAATTTGGTGGGACTATATCACTAACACTGGATCCTGGGTCAACAGCCATAAAGTGAATGTCCAAACCATAGTCTGGATCTAGCAATACCTCAATGTTTACTGCGGCGCTCAATAGCTCCATAGCGAGCAACAGAAAAGTTGAAGATAACTGATTGGGTGAGTGATTAAGTCCTATTTTAGGAGGAAGATCCAGGATGGACTTCAAGATCTAATAATCTACAAAGATGAAGATCAACAGAGTAACTGACAACATTGTATCGTCTGCTTTACGTCTGAGAAGTATCACCTATAAGCCTTATCACTCAGCAAAATCAGTGAAACTATGGGACAATCCTACAAGTTACTAAAACTAGCAACAGTGAAAGCCCTTCAACTGTTGGTTGGATTACCAAGTTAATATCCACAATGGATAAGCCTTCGAAAGAACATCTCACAGCTGCAAAAGTCAAACATAAGGTTCCAGCCATGCAACACCAAGTTCTAGCTATGAACACCAACTCAAACAAATGGGAAGAAGACATTGAACCAATACAACCAAGGTGCCAACTGAAAACCATACCTACACCAGATTACCTCAAGGTTCCCAAACCTGAACACATAAAAAAAAAAGACCATATGAAAGCAGCTAGCGGAGTAAATGCCTCTACGCCTGCAACCACAGGAATCACCTGATGGCTTGCAACCCTGGATATGTGGTGGAGTCAATATTCTTCAGTTCCATGCCTGCAGCAGAATCCTGGAATTAATTCCAGATGAACCAAATGAATAACAAGCAGAATTGTATGTCTACACTGAAAGTAAATAATGAATCAGAACTCTGTGCTGGTCCCATGTCAGCCTAAATGCCAATAACGGTGGAATAGGTTATAGACTGATGACTAGGTGGGTGAAAAATCTGTGGGAACAAAATTGAGATTCGGATATTATAAGCCGAGACGCTGAAAGGTTGGCATCCTTTTCATCAGATATGGTGATATAGGGAAGAACCTTAGTCCAAGACCAAAGATGCATCTCCTGAAGGTATGACCAACCCAGGCCTCAATTTCACACTGACACCGAGCCGTTCGCAAAGAAGATTCTTGAATTCAGCTCCACGGAGGAGATATGTGGTGAATTTATTTCATAATAAGGATTATAATTTGTTCCGCAACAAACTTCAGTGGACATTAAACATGACTGTGAGTATTTATTGCTGTCACGGATAAATATGGACATTAACTGCTTTGCACTGGAGAAGAATACCCATCCGCAATGCCTAAATGAACACTATAATTAATTAATTTAATTATTAGTATCAACTGTTTTCATGTGTGTTTTTTCTTCTATGACATATAAAGAGTGTTATTGAGGTATAACCAATGATGGTTAAGGTAAATAGTATTTTGACATCAACTCATTATTTTTAAATATGATAATTGTACATGGTGTCAGAAACAAATATATGTTGGGTTTCTGCACCTAGACCAATGTGATTTTATCTAGGTACAATGAGTCAAGTTAGCAGAACCAATTTGTGGTTGTTATGTTGTTTGTGATAACATTGTTGTTGTTTTTTTTGGGGGGTCACTGGGTACTATGTTGTAATACTGCACATTATTCCCATGCCTGTCTGAAAATGCATAGTGTTTATTACACATATATATATATATGTAAATGCAGATCTTGAGTTAATACCTGAACTGTTTGTCCAAAAGTGTTGTGTACATCATCGAGCTCGCACAGAGAGGACGGGCGCGGGTGGGGTGGGCGTGCGGGATGGGCGTGCGCGTGGAGTCGGGAGGGTCGACGCGGGGCTGGCGGTACACTCCATAAAACACGTAACGTGGCTAGGTAGATGTTTATTATTAGTCATAGATCCTAGGTGGAAATATCTTTTTACGGCTTTGATTGCAGGACCAATGGGGAGTGGAAAATCCGTCTTTGTGCAAAAGTTCCAGGCCCATCTTCCAGACATGATCATCCCGATTCCAGAGGAGGTTATATTGTGCTATTGACAGTGGTAATCATTGTCTGAGACTATGAAGGGTATACAGTTTAACGAAAGCCTGCCGGATATGGAAAACTGGACAGGTGATAGACTGGGTGTTGATCGACTGGGTGTCTCGATTACTGGTGCCGGTAAAATGCTGACTTAGGGATTTTGTATCAGCGGCGGCTCCTTGATATCCACTGTGCCTAGGGGTTTGTGTATGTACTGATCTAGTCGATTCAGGTACTGCTGCAAGTTTTGCTGATACATTCGGGCTATTTCCCGCGGTGGTAGATCTTCGGTTTCCAGGGCTTGTTGCATTTGATGATCCAAGCAACACAGGCTATAAATTAGTGTGTTTGGTGGTACATATGGTTTTTTCTAGCAACCGGGGATCGATCAGGATCATTTTCTACATTACAAACCCACGACGCCTTTCAACACGTTTAGAATGGTGCCGAGTAGGGCACCTAGGAAGCCACCTTGTTGCAAGATTTTGTTTCCGTTTCTTGATAGACAGTTTCTTATGCGTGAGCGCTCTCAGACTGTTCTTATGCCACTGCAGACGTCTATTCTGAACCGGTGTCAGGAGAACATTACATTTTAACACGTTGTAACAACATTCGCAAATTGATTGGACGAGGTCTGCGGAAGCTGTTTTAATTAAGGCCTTCACGTGGACTGGCTTCGGCTCGCCTAGAAACTGCAGCATGGCACTGTGCCGTTTCACCCAGTTTTACATATTCTTTTGGGGGACGTAGACGATTTGACATTGATCGGGAAATATATGGCTTCATAAGCTGAGCTAATCCTGTGTGTCCTGTCGAAGGTAAAATAGCAAATACCCTTGTGAAGCCGCAGTCGCGTCCTTAAAACTCTCTTGGACATATGACATGCGGCTTGAGTACATCTGTTTGGCCAGGACGGTAATCTGCGACCCGTCTCGGGGTTCTTAACCACCACTAGGTAATGCGAATTCAGACTGATTGTTCTTTGTTCTTTATTCTTACCAAATAGGTTCTGTACTATATACATAACGCTGAGGTTGCGTTGATGACTACCCTTAGTAAATAGTTTCGTCACTCTATCATCTGTCTCGGACATTAGCTCATCTATCACCACTAGCCGGGGTCTATCACCGGTCCATTATTCCATATCCGACAGGACTTCATTAAACCGGATACCCTGTATAATCTCATATATGGATTGTCGTTTTTCGTAGCACCATATAACCTCCTCTGGAATTGGGACGATCATGTCTGGGAGATGGGCTTTTGCACAAAGACCGATTTTTCACTCCCCGTTGGTCCTGCAATCAAGGCTGTAATAGGATTTGTTCCACCTAGGTTCCATGACTAATAATAAACACCACGTTACGTATTTTATGGAGTGCCCCACCCGCCGGCACTCACGCACCCGCCCTACCCGCACACCCATCCCACCCGCCCGCGCCTGTACTCTCTGCCCACGCGCACGCACGCACACACACACACACACACACACACCAATCGGGTTTTATATATCATACTAGCTGACCCGGCCCGGCTTCGCCCAGGCCCTGGCGGGGATCTATGTATCTATCAGTCTGTCTGTCTGTCTGTCTGCTTGTTTGTCTGTCTGTCTGGCTGACCCGGCCCGGCTTCACCCAGTCCCTGGTGGGGAGCATCTCATTTAATTCATATAAGTAGTCATATAAGCTCCCGTTCCCGACTATCTGTCTGTAAGTACAAGACTAGTTTGCACGCATGGAAGATGTCGGGTATACGGTCAGACAGTAAGTACAGGACCAGTTTGCACGCATGGAAGATGTCGGGTATACGGTCAGACAGTAAGTACAGGACCAGTTTGCACGCATGGAAGATGTCGGGTATACGGTCAGAGAGTAAGTACAGGCCCAGTTTGCACGGATGGAAGATGTATGGTATACGGTCAGACAGTAAGTACAGGATTCATTTACACGGCTTAAGGCGCATTGAGCACGTGGTCTAGACCCATATTTTATAGTTCAACTGACACCCGGTGGGTTATGTGGTCAGTACCATCATGGCCTCATTTACTTCACAGGGCATTTACTGGTACCAGTTTTGGGTTGGGTCGACCTGGGAGCGCAGGACAGTGTTAAAAATCCGCTCCGATGAGGAATCGAACCTATAACCATCGGGTCGATAAACGTGCGAGCCACTGAACTACCTGACCCCTAAGTACAAGCATAACTGGCAGTACAAGCGACAGGACGTTGTTGATATGCACGAGGTCCAACACTACGCGCCATGCACTACAACACACGTGTCAAACTCAAGTACAAGGGGCAGGACGTTGTTGATAGACACGAGGTCCAACACCACGCGCCATGCACTAGAACACACGTGTCAAACTCAAGTACAAGCGACAGGAAGTTGTTGATATACACGAGGTCCATCATAACGTGCCATGACTTCACCCAGTCCCTGGTGGGGAGCATCTCATTTAATTCATATACGTAGTCATATAAGCTCCCGTTCCCGACTATCTGTTTGTCTGTCTGTCTATCTATCTGACCCGGCGTGGTTTCGCCCAGCTCCTGGCGCACAGTAACTTAAAAGAATGTCCTTCCACACACCATCCATTATTTTTAATGAAAACTGTTTTTAATCACCGACATGACAGTTGATAACTTCTTTAAGCAGAAAAAGATGGGTTACTATGTTATGCATTATGCATTATTTTTATAAAAACTTTGAAAATGCCTTAAAGATTATATCATTATTTATTATAACTCATATGCCTGAAAATAACTATAGACAAAGAGTTTAACAATAGTGCAAGTAAGTCCAACAATATGACTATAAAGTATATAGAAATGTTATTAAAAGTTATGCCCCTTGAAATAACTTTTCTAGAGTGAAGTTCCCCTGCTATACAGAAATTATATAATAAAAAATGAAAATTTAAATGTTATTAAGTAAGTAGCCGATTTTACACTAAGAAACTATTACAGTCGGTTGCTCAGAAAAGAAAGGAAGACGTGTAGAAAATTTCATCTCAATCGGATGTACCGTTATCGAACGCATCCAATACATAGCCAACTACACACACACATACACTCTGTTTTATAGATATAGATTAGACGCGTTAATTAGTTAGACTATGATCTAGATTTCTGACCTAGCTTGACCTATGCGGTGCAGTTTTAGGCTCGCCACCATCTGGTGTTATAACCCGTATATAACGTTTTATCCCGTGGCCTAGATGGTGGCTCACCATAAATAATACCCCTTTACCCCATTTGTCACTACTAACATGCCATCAAACAACATGCCATAAAACACAACTCCATCTACATGCCATCAAACAACGTGTCATCAAACAACATGTGGAAAATAAAACAACTGCCACATTTGAGGCACAAACTCAATCCCATTTCTTTGGTGAAGGAGCTCATTAACAAGAACAGAATCACTGTAATTCATGGAGAAACACCACAAGTTTTTTTAAAAGAAATCTGAGACAGATGAAGACGTGGAGGAATTATCATTGACAATCTTTCTTCATAGTCTGGACAGTTTTTTCGTCATTGCATAGACTGCCTATCCTCATAGCATGGTCAGTCTTCTTCATGGCATGGACAATCTTTCTTCATTTCATGGACAATATTTTCTGTATTTGCATTGAGTGTCTTTCTTCGTGACATAGACAGTCTTTTTTCATGACATAGACAGACATTCTTCACGACATAGTCTTACTGCATGATATAGTCTTTCTTCACGACATAGTCTTACTGCATGATATAGTCTTTCTTCACGACATAGTCTTACTGCATGATATAGTCTTTCTTCACGACATAGTCTTACTGCATGATATAGTCTTTCTTCACGACATAGTCTTACTGCATGATATAGTCTTTCTTCACGACATAGTCTTACTGCATGATATAGTCTTTCTTCACGACATAGTCTTACTGCATGATTTAGCCTTTCTTCACGACATAGTCTTACTGCATGATATAGTCTTTCTTCACGACATAGTCTTACTGCATGATTTAGCCTTTCTTCACGACATAGTCTTACTGCATGATATAGTCTTTCTTCACGACATAGTCTTACTGCATGATATAGCCTTTCTTCACGACATAGTCTTACTGTATGATTTAGCCTTTCTTCACGACATAGTCTTACTGTATGATTTAGCCTTTCTTCACGACATAGTCTTACTGCATGATATAGTCTTTCTTCACGACATAGTCTTACTGCATGATTTAGCCTTTCTTCACGACATAGTCTTACTGCATGATTTAGCCTTTCTTCACGACATAGTCTTACTGCATGATATAGCCTTTCTTCACGACATAGTCTTACTGTATGATTTAGCCTTTCTTCACGACATAGTCTTACTGCATGATATAGTCTTTCTTCACGACATAGTCTTACTGCATGATTTAGCCTTTCTTCACGACATAGTCTTACTGCATGATATAGTCTTTCTTCACGACATAGTCTTACTGCATGATATAGCCTTTCTTCACCACATAGTCTTACTGTATGATTTAGCCTTTCTTCACGACATAGTCTTACTGTATGATTTAGCCTTTCTTCACGACATAGTCTTACTGTATGATTTAGCCTTTTTTCGCGGCATAGGCTTTCTTCAAGATATATACAGTCTTACTTTATGACATTGTCTTTCTGTACGACATAGTCTTTGTTTCCCATCATGACATAGACTCTTTCTTCTTGACATACAGTCTTTCTTCATGACATAAAGAGTCTTTCTTCGTAGCATTACCAGTTTTTTGCTCCATTTAATTGGTGTCTTTCTTCATGACATTAACAGTTTTTCTGTATGAAATTGACAGTTTTTTCACATGATATGGGCAGTCTTTCTTGATGACATGGACATTCTGTTTTCACGGCATGGAGAAATGCGGACAAGCGGAAATTATGTCGGAAATATACAACTTTTGAGAAGAATGGCTGCTGGCTCAAATATCATGACGCAAGATAGCAATCACACCAAGATAAATGTACATTTGATATTTGATTACACATTACAGTCTGTGGTCGTTCTGTTGCACTTGCCATCACACATTGTCAGGGCTGTTTATGTATACGCGCGTAGTTTAATTTGCACAAACAGAAACTTCTGGAAAACTTCTGGAAATTAGTCATTGCACCCAGGCTTTAATTAATGGCTACATGGCCATAGCTGGACATCACGTCGCTAACCTTAAATTTGGACATGGCATCTGATCTGATATGTAGATTAATGACATCCAGCGACAAAGAGTGTTAATGCTTCGGCTATAGACTTCTGCTTTTGTGTGTCTGCTATAGACTTGCATGTTGTGTCTTAGAGAATTTTATGTTAGTGTCTCAGCGATCCACTTATGTGTTAGTGTCTCAGCTATAGACATGTGTGTTGTGTCTTAGAGATTTTTATGTTAGTGTCTCAGCGATCCACTTATGTGTTAGTGTCTCAGCTATAGTCTTGTGTTTTATTTTTTGAGCTACCACCTATCTGTTAGTGTCTTATCTATAAACTTGTGTGTTAGTATCTCGGCTTTCCACTTATGTGTTAGTGTCTCAGCTATAGACTTCTGTATTATTGTCTCAGCTATAAACTTGTGTGTTATTGTCTCAGCCATAGACATTTGTGTTATTGTCTCAGCTATAGACTCATGTGTTATTCTCTTAGCTATAGACTTGCGTGTTATTGTCTCAGCTATAGTCGTTTGTGTTATTGCCTCAGCTATAGACATGCGTGTTATTGTCTCAGCTATAGTCGTTTGTGTTATTGCCTCAGCTATAGACATGCGTGTTATTGTCTCAGCTATAGACTCATTTGTTATTCTCTTAGCTATAGACTTGCGTGTTATTGTCTCAGCTATAGTCGTTTGTGTTATTGCCTCAGCTATAGTCGTTTGTGTTATTGTCTCAGCTATAGACGTTTGTGTTATTGTCTCAGCTATAGACGTTTGTGTTATTTTCTTAGCAACAGACTTGTCTGTTAGTATCTTAGCTATAGACTTGTGTGTTGTTGTCTCAGCTACAGACGTTTGTGTTATTGTGTCTTTGCTGTAGACTTATGTGTTATTGTCTCAGCTATAAACTTGTGTTTTATTGTCTCAGCCATAGACATGTGTGTTATTGTCTCAGTCATAGACTTGTGTGTTATTGTCTCAGCTATAGACTTGTGTGTTATTGTCTCAGCATAGACTTATGTGTTATTGTCTCAGCTATAAACTTGTGTTTTATTGTCTCAGCCATAGACATGTGTGTTATTGTCTCAGTCATAGACATGTGTGTTATTGTCTCAGCCATAGACTTGTGTGTTAATGTGTTAGATATAGACGTGTGTGTTAGTGTTTCTTCTATAGACTTGTGTGTTATTGTCTCAGCTATAAACTTGTCTGTTATTGTCTCAGCTATAGACATGTCTGTTATTGTCTCAGCCATAGACATGTGTGTTATTGTCTCAGCTATAGACATGTGTGTTATTGTCTCAGCCAAAGACATGTGTGTTATTGTCTCAGCTATGATTGATTGATTGATTGATTTAGGAACCGACATCACAGCATTCGGGACATTCCCATAAGCGCTCCGTCCCCATCCTCAGCAGCCAGCGAAGAGTTCCATCACTAATAGTTCCAGTAGCAATCTGATTATATGTCCGTCTCGCCTTTCCTTTGAGCGTCGAGCGTCGGCCAGATCCCCTCGTCACACCTCGCTGTCTCATTCTTACCAGACTATGGTGATCCATTTGCTCCTCCGAGGTGTACACGTGCTCCCACAAGGCCGCAACCACGTCTGCCTTGTCATGCATCAATACTCCACCAAGTTTTGCCGAGCCAGCCAATCTGTCCGCCTGTTCATTCCCCAGCACACCGGCATGCCCAGGAGAAAAGATCCAGGTGATGCTTGTTTCCCGTGACCTCCGAAGCGAAGCAAGCCACTCTGCACGAAGCTTGCCTGTTCTCACCCTTCTCAGCATGCTTTCTGAGTCAGTCACAATCACAATGTGTGTATGTATCGTGTATTCTATCCAGCGGAAAGCTGCACTGACCGCCTCCACCTCCATTCTTAAAAAAAAAAGTCGCTTAAAAGTCGACAGGGTCGACTTCATTGCACCGGGTTTTATCCCATATGGCTCGGTCTCTTTCCGTAGCACGGAAAGCGTCGCACAAAGCACGAACTCCGTAGCTTTTAACGACGACCCACAGGAGTCTCCGAAAATTTAACTCGTAAACCGAACGGCGCGGCCCGGAATCGAACCAACAACCTTCGGAACACGAGTCAAACGGCTTGACTACTTCGCCACAGAGACTACCTCCATTCTTAAGCTAGATGTAGTGTTATCATACGCCAGGCTCTCCTGCACCAAACGCCGACCATTATTTTTTGCCAAGAACCCCCAGGCACTTCTCCTACCTCTCAACACCGACCCATCCTTGTAGATAATCACATCACCCGGGCGAGAATTTTCCTGAATTAGTTGCTCTCAGCTATAAACTTGTCTGTTATTGTCTCAGCTATAGACATGTGTGTTATTGTCTCAGCCATAGACATGTGTGTTATTGTCTCAGCTATAGACTTCTGTTATTGTCTCAGCTATAGACTTGTGTGTTATTGTCTCAGTCATAGACTTGTGTGTTATTGTCTCAGCTATAGACGTGTGTGTTATTGTCTCAGCCATAGACATGTGTGTTATTGTCTCAGCTATAGACGTGTGTGTTAATGTGTTAGCTATAGACGTGTGTGTTAGTGTTTCTTCTCTAGACTTGTGTTGTAGTGTCTTAGCTATAGACATGTGTTTTATTGTCTCAGCTATAGACGTATGTGTTATTGTCTCAGCCATAGACTTAGGTGTTATTGTCTCAGCTATAGACTCGTGTGTTATTGTCTCAGTTTAGACTTGTGTGTTAGTGTCTCAGCTATAGGCTTGTGTTATTGTCTCAGCTATGTACTTGTATGGTAGTGTCTCAGCTATAGTCTTGTGTGTTAGTGTCTCAGCTATATACGTGTGTTATATTGTCTTAGGTATAGACCTTTGTGTTAATGCCTCAGCTATAGACTCGTGTGTTATTGTCTCCTGTCTGATACATTTTCATACCCACCATTTCTTTAATATTCTGAATCTACGTTTGTGTTAGTGGAGCCTTGTCCACCTTTTAGGGAACCATGCTTTCCCTACAGTTCAGTCTAAGGCGCTGTGTCCTTTAATATAACTATAACAGTTCAGTGTTGGGGACATCGTGCTCCTTATGACTCAGCTTTGCTTCTAAGTTCGAACTGTGTAGAATGTCGATATTGGTCTTGTTGAACACGGTATTATAATTTTCTATTTTCTTGGAACATTTGGTTTTAAAAAGTCTAGACTTTCGTCTGATGTGATTACGACAATAAGGACTATACACGTGTACTGTTGTTGTTTTTGTTTTTAAAACAGTGGGCCTTAAATGTAGCGACACTGGGGACAGGCTGAGAGTATAAACACACACACACACACACACACACACACACACACATATATATATATATATATATATATATATATATATATATATATATATATATATATATATATATATATATATATATATATATATACTTTCAGAAACGTTCTCCTTTACATGTTATAACGCTTCGGGAGCTACATGATAATGATGATAGTTAACATTAAATCCACACTTGTAACACATCCCCTACAGCCATTTTAGCGTGTGGTCAAATGCATAATGTAGGCTTCGTACTAAAAAGAAACAAAAAAGTATGACACGATGATAATTTGATTGATGAAGAAATAAAAACAAGACAGCTTATTATTTGAAACCGTTCTGAAGGAAATAACGTGCATTAGACTCACAAGTTAGTAAGTCGTTACAGATGTTCCCAATGCACATTGAATTACGCATATTTTCAGAGATGCCATGTATAGTTTATACATTATATATTAAGTTTTCAATTATAGTCCGTAGCCAATGAGTTACATTCATAACATATAGCATCGCTGAATCATCCAGTTACACTTAAAACATAAAACAGCACTGATTTATTCAGTTGCCTGTAAAACATTAAACATCACTTATCAATTCAATTACCTTTAAACATAAAATATCACAGCCGCATTACTGCTCAAATACATACACCATACATCACCATACAGTGGATACCATCCCACTGTGGAATCCCCGGAAACGACAGAGCTGATATATTGGCTAAGGAAGGAGCACAAGAAGAACAACCAGATGTGCCTATTACATACCACCAAAAGAAAAGAATGATCAAATCAGTCAGAAGGCCACCAAACCTTACTCAAGACGACTACCACGTTATTGACAGACCAGAACAGGTCATTCTTCTGCGCCTCAGAACAGGACACAATAGATTACGCAACCACATGTATACAAAATTCAAGATTGGTGACTCAGCCATGTGCACATGTGGTTTGGCGTCGCAGACAGCAGAGCACATACTCCAGGGTTGCCCAAACTACAACATATCCAGGCGAACCTTCTGGCCTAGAGAGACAACAGTGGAAGATAAACTCTATGGACCGCTGAATGAACTAAAAAAGACTGTTAGATTCATACAAGAGACAACATTGCAGTTATAAACATAATTTAGGCGAACGAAAGAAGAAGAAGAACTGCTCAAATAAAACATCAACGATATATTCAGTTTAGCATATCACATAAAACATGACAACATTTCACCCGTGAATCGAAGCACGTAGTCAGAAAGCGAACCCTTGACTCAGGGGTGAGATGCAGACGGCATATACGTGGTATAACATAAAACACCGCTGATTCATCCAGTAACACGTCTTACTCATCTACACGTGTTACAGAAAGAATTACTGATTCATTTAGCTACACGCGTTACATAAAGACCTATTGATTCATTCAGTAGCACGTATTGCATAAAGAACTACTGATTTTATATGCATGTATTACATAACTAAATACTGATTCATTCATTTACAAGAATTAAACAAAGAACTACTGATTCAGTCAGTTACATGTACTACATAAAGAACAATTGATTCATTCAGTTATATGTATTACATTAACAATTACATATGCATTCCTTTACTCGTATTACATAAATATAACAGATTCATTCCGTTAGTTACATGTAATACTGTACATAAGAACAGTTACGGATTCAATTGGTTACATTTTATTACTGAAAACACCGCTGATTAATTCAGTTATATTTATAACATAATACATCATTGATTCATTTAATTGCTTGTGTATAACAAAAGACATCACCGAGTCATTCAGTTATACTTATTACATAAACCACAACTGATTCATTCAGTTATACCAGTAAACCTACAGCGTAAAAATAAGAAATAAAGCAATTCAAATGTCAGTACAGTTATGCAATATTAAATAACAACTAATGTAAATCAGTGAACCCCGTGTATCACCATCATCTCTCATCCCGTAATCTGAAACATGAGTCACTGCGGTGTCATGAAGGAAGCATCAGGAATCATAAACCATCTCCGCTCTCTGTCCTCAACAAAGTGCACGAGCGTGGAAATATTACATCATGTCCCCCCACTCTGTAGTGTTATCAGCCTGCACTTCTCATACCTTCCTCTTCTCTGTTTTGCCTCGACTGAACCCTGGATGATTACCTTTGAGAGAGTGTTATGACGATGTCATTGTCTAGCCAGACTGACTTTCGATGTTTCACCATGATATAAGCAATTGATTATTTGGTTGTTTCGGGATTTGATATTTAAATATTGAGCACAACCCACTACTGGCAACGCCGATCGCATTCCGGCACGAACCTAAGGCCTATCCACGTCATGGAAGTACTATACTCGAGTTTCGCCCTCTTTTGAGCTCGTCAGTAGTGCATATCCCTGACCGGATCCGGAAACAAGCCCCGGATCACGCGTGTGAAGCGGGTGTGTAACCACGCGGCACACACTGGACACGCCAAATTATCACACCGGAATACCACAACGCTACCCATCGTAGGCTATGCTCAAGACTGCCCAATCGCCGCGACTGACGTCCGTCAATCGATGTGGACCCGAACGATCAGGACTTCTCACTGGCAAGGAACACCAGGCCTCCTAAATCCAGTGAGCAACGATACAATTGATTATTTGGTTGTTTCGGGATTTGAAATTTAAATATTGAGCACAACCCACTACTGGCAACGCCGATCGCATTCCGGCACTGAACCTAAGGCCTATCCACGTCAATGGAAGCACTATACTCGAGTTTCGCCCTCGTTTGAGCTCGTCAGTAGTGCATATCCCTGACCGGATCCGGAAACAAGCCCCGGATCACGCGTGTGAAGCGGGTGTGTAACCACGCGGCACACACTGGACACGCCAAATTATCACACCGGAATACCACAACGCTACCCATCGTAGGCTATGCTCAAGACTTGCCCAATCGCCGCGACTGACGTCCGTCAATCGATGTGGACCCGAACGATCAGGACTTCTCACTGGCAAGGAACACCAGGCCTCCTAAATCCAGTGAGCAACGATACAATTGATTATTTGGTTGTTTCGGGATTTGAAATTTAAATATTGAGCACAACCCACTACTGGCAACGCCGATCGCATTCCGGCACGAACCTAAGGCCTATCCACGTCATGGAAGCACTATACTCGAGTTTCGCCCTCGTTTGAGCTCGTCAGTAGTGCATATCCCTGACCGGATCCGGAAACAAGCCCCGGATCACGCGTGTGAAGCGGGTGTGTAACCACGCGGCACACACTGGACACGCCAAATTATCACACCGGAATACCACAACGCTACCCATCGTAGGCTATGCTCAAGACTGCCCAATCGCCGCGACTGACGTCCGTCAATCGATGTGGACCCGAACGATCAGGACTTCCCACTGGCAAGAAACACCAGGCCTCCTAAATCCAGTGAGCAACGATACAATTGATTATTTGGTTGTTTCGGGATTTGATATTTAAATATTGAGCACAACCCACTACTGGCAACGCCGATCGCATTCGTGCCGGAATGTTCGGGTGAGCAGCTGAACGTTGCTAGGTCACTATAATGACGAACATCCACTCAGTACACAACTTTTAGTTTCGCTTATTCTGAACGAAGTGAGAACGATCTCAAGTATGCTATCATTTGGCAAGGCTGCTAATGAGGGAATTTGATTTGCACTTGATGTCGTGACCATTAAAACATATTTTTGCCTAAAATTCTCTCTCGGGCCGAATATATTTGTACGTCGGTCGAGACCTATCCAGCCTGATATGATTGTACGCCGGGTCTGATGTGGCCCGCGGGCCTTGAGATTGATACGTGTGTTCTAGCGCATGGCGCGTGGCGTTGGACCTTGTGCATATCAACAACGTCCTGTCGCTTGTACTTGAGTTTGACACGTTTGTTCTAGTGCATGGCGCGTGGTGTTGGACCTCGTGCATATCAACAACGTCCTGTCGCTTGTACTTGAGTTTGACACGTGTGTTCTCGTGCATGGCGCGTAGTGTTGGACCTCGTGTATATCAACAACGTCCTGTCGCTTGTACTGCCAGTTATGCTTGTACTTAGGGGTCAGGTAGTTCAGTGGTTCGCACGTTTATCGACCCGATGGTTATAGGTTCGATTCCTCATCGGAGCGGATCTTTAACACTGACCTGCGCTCCCAGGTCGACCCAACCCAAAACTGGTACCAGTAAATGCCCTGTGAAGTAAATGAGCCCATGGTGGTACTGACCACATCACCCACCGGGTGTCAGTTGAACTATAAAATATGGGTCTAGACCACGTGCTCAATGCGCCTTAAGCCGTGTAAATGAATCCTGTACTTACTGTCTGACCGTATACCCGACATCTTCCATGCGTGCAAACTAGTCTTGTACTTACTGTCTGACCGTAGACCCGACATCTTCCATGCGTGCAAACTGGTCCTGTACTTACTGTCTGACCGTATACCCGACATCTTCCATGAGGGCAAACTAGTCTTGTACTTACTGTCTGACCGTACACCCGACATCTTCCATGCATGCAAACTGGTCCTGTACTTACTGTCTGACCGTACACCCGACATCTTCCGTGCGTGAAAAACTGGTCCTGTACTTACTGTCTGACCGTATACCCGACATCTTCCATGCGTGCAAACTGGTCCTGTACTTACTGACTGACCATATACTCGACATCTTCCATGCGTGCAAACTGGTCCTGTACTTACTGTCTGACCGTATACTCGACATCTTCGATGCATCCAAACTGGTCCTGTACTTACTGTCTGACCGTATACCCGACATCTTCCATGCATCCAAACTGGTCCTGTACTTACTGTCTGACCGTATACCCGACATCTTCCATGCATCCAAACTCTTCCTGTACTTACTGTCTGACCGTATACCCGACATCTTCCATGCATGCAATCTGGTCATATACTTACATAAAGTAACCTATTAAGTCATTTTATATTAAATCACACGATTAGTGACAGTAACCTTTCTCCTTATCTTACATAAGGTCACAAAATTAGTGACAGTAACCTTTCTCCTTATCTTATATTAGGTCACAAAATTAGTGACAGTAACCTTTCTCCTTATCTTATATTAGGTCACAAAATTAGTGACAGTACCTTTCTCTTTATCTTGTATAAGGTCACAACATTAGTGACAGTAACTTGTCTCCTTATCTTACATAAAGTCACAACATTAGTGGCAGTAACATTTTTCCTTATCTTACATTCATTCATTCAGTAGCATGTCCTTTGCAGAACCTCGCTCCCATAACAACCTTCCAGAAAACTTCTCGATCACAAGCAAGATGTCCCGCATCCGAAACACCCATCTGGAGATCATCCGCCACATCCTACACCCATCTTCTCTTTGGCCTTCCTCTTCCTCTCTTCTGTCCATGTCTCACAGGCGTATGTTGCAATGGGAAAGATGCATGCTCTTAAAAATCTAATTTTTGTAGTTCTGTCTGTCCCACTCCATAATTTATTCAGCTGTTTTAGTCTTTGAAGAGCAATTGATAGTCGCTGTTTAATTTCTTTCTTCATTGTGTCACCGTTGTTGGTAATCAATGACCCAAGATATTCAAAATTTTCCACCACCTCCAATTTTCCCCATTAATGTATATTTCTTTCTCCATAGTAGTTTTATCTGTATGCATTATCTTTGTTTTTGCTATGTTAAGATATAAGTTGTGATTTTCACTATTCAATTGGGTTGAGGCTATTAGGTTTTCTATGCCATTCTGTGTTGTGGATAGTAATACTGTATGATCAGCATATCGAATCTCCGGTATGTCATGACCGCCGATATTTAGGGCATCATATAGCTCCCTGTTTATATCACTTACATTTCTCATTATATTTTCAGCGTACAGGTTAAACAAATAGGGTGACAGCACTCAGCCCTGACGGACTTTATCTTACATAAGGTCACAAAATTAGTGACAGTAACCTTTCACCTTATCTTATATTAGATCACAAAAAAGTGACAGTAACCTTTCTCCTTATCTGATATAGGGTCAGACTGTTAGTGATAGTAAGCTTTCTTCATATATTATATTAGGTTACACAATTAGTGACAGTAAGCTTTCCCTTTATCTTATATATTTTTTGGCATATCCGTTATAGGACACTGCAGTCAACACCAGCATTTTTCAGCTGCTGTTGATGTCTTGGCAAGTTTTACATTAACTAGTTTGCCATTGCTTTCTGAACGACCGGCTCATATACCCTCAGTAAGTAACCAATTGGATTCGATCCGCTGCCGAATTTCGCGCAGCTGTGTTTCCCACGAGAGTATACGGGATTATGAACAACGTCGTTAACACCTTCGCCAGGGATCGCGGCTATCTTAAATTAGCGACAGTAACTTTTATTCTTATATATAAGTCCTAACATTAGTGATAGTAGTGGGAGTCTCCGAGTCTCCGTGGCGACGTAGTCAAGCCGTTTGACTCGGGCTCCGAAGGTTGTGGGTTCGATTCCGGGCCGCGTCCTTCGGTTCACGACATTTAAGCGACTTTTTTAGTGATAGTAACCTGTCTGCTTATCTTATGTTAGGTAAAACGATTAGTGATAGTAACCTATCTCCTTATTTTATATTAGATCACAATATTAGTGACAGTAACATTTCTCCTTATCTTATATTAGGTCACAACATTAGTGACTAAATTAGTGCACAAAAGAATTCAGGAACTTACTAATAAAAAAAAAATTTTTTAAGTCGCTTAAAAGTCGACAGGGTGGACTTCATTGCACCGGATTTTATCCCATATGGCTCGGTTCTTACCGCAGCGCGGAAAGCGTCGCACAAAGCACTAACTCCGTAGCTCTAGCGACAACCCACAGGAGTCTCCGAAAAATTTAACTCGTGAACCGACGGACGCAGCCCGGATTCGAACCCACAACCTTCGGAGTCCGAGTTAAACGGCTTGACTACTTCGCCACGAAGACTCCCGAAACTTACTAATAAAACAACAAGTACATCAGCATCTATATGTATGGTCAGATTATGTGAAAACCCGTTATGATGATGAGAGCAGAGATGAACAGTAAATATTCAATTTAATAATGAAGGACCGCCAATTTTGAACATGGAGGTTCGAAATGTTCTTAAACATATGAAAGCTGGCAAGACCCCCGGTTCAGATAACATCACAACAGAAATGATTAAAGCTTTAGAAGAATATGGAATAGATCAAGTCACCAGACTGCTGAACACATTATATGATACTGGAACCTTCTGAATTATGCAATTCTGTATTTATTGCCATCCCAAAGAAATCAGGATCCATGGAATGTGATCAACATAGAACAATTAGTATAATGAGTCACATCACGAAGATTCTGCTACGAATTATCATGCAAAGAGTGAGGAAGAAAATGCAACCTGAAATAGGGGAAGAACAATGTGGGTTTGTAGAAGGCAAGGGTACAGTAAATGCTGTGTATATGCTGCGATCAATTATTGAACGTTCTATAGAAGTAAACAAAGATATACATCTTTGTTTTATTGACCACACAAAGGCTTTCGATAGAATAAGACATGTCAACATGGTAGATATGCTATTAATGGGAAAGACATTAGACTTATAAAAAACATATATTGGAAACAACAAGCTGCGTAAGGATTGATAATGAAGTAGGTCAATATCAGCCTATTAAGAGAGGTGTGAGACAGGGATGTGTAATGTCTCCAGATCCTTTTTCCCTATGCAGTGAAAATATTTTCAGAAATGTAGATGATATAAATGGAATCATCATTGGAGGACGAAACATCAATAACATTAGGTATGTAGATGATACAGTATTGATTGCAAACAATGAGCAGGGTCTGCAACAATTAGTAGATGCGGTTATTGCACACAGTGATTAATTGGGGTTAGAATTAAATTTTAAAAAGACAGATTATGGTTGTCACTAGGAAGAAAGAAGTACCACAATATAATATACAAGTAAATTGGAATGTTCTTCAACAAGTGAATCGGTACAATTATCTCGGATCAGTCATAACATCTGATGGGACATGCCTTGAAGAGATTAGAACGAGAATCGCCATGGCGAAAGTAGCCTTTTAGCAACATGAAAAACATACTAACCAATAAAAAGATGTCAATTGAAACGAGAAAAAGAGTGTTGAGGTGCTACATAGAGCCTGTACTTTTGTATGGATGTGAAACTTGGACAATGAGCAGTCAAGCTGAAAAACATCTGATGGCTGAAGAAATGTGGTTGCTGAAGAGAATGCAAAGAATACCATGGACAGACATAAAAACCAATGACCACGTACTACAGGAAACACATGAAAATCGTAAACCGATCACAGAAATTAGACGTAGACAGTCAAAATTTTTTGGGCATGTTATGAGAAGAAATGAACTGGAGAACATGGTGACAACTGGAAAGATCGAGAAGTAAATACCTGGATGGCTTAGCCACATGGCATGGTCGAGACAGGAACACTGAGCTGATCCACGACTCTGGTAATCGAGTGAAATGGCGAGCCATGACCGCCCACGCTTTCCGGCATGGCACATGATGAATAAATTAGTGACAGTAACCTGTCGCCTTATATTATATTAAGCCACAGTATTAGTGACATAAATCTGTCCTTATATTAAGTCCTTATATTATATTGGTTACTGTCACTTATTTTGTGATCTAATATAAGATAAGGAGAAAGGTTACTGTCACTAATTTTGCGACATTATGTAAGATAAGAAGAAAGATTACTGTCACTAACCATGTGATCTAATATAACATGACTAAATAGTTACTATCACTAATATTGTGACCTACACTCCACTGGCAGTACATACCATGGATTACCTCTACCTGTATGGGAAGAAAAAGTAAACACATGTCAACGTTCCCTACATCAGTCAAAGATGGCCGCCTCACTGCAGAAACTGCCGTTTGGGGACTGATAGGTGAGGGCTTCAGATATTCTCAGCGATGTACACGATGAGGTGAGGTAGCCAACTCTCTTCCTCACTGCTTGCCCTTCCCAGGCAGTTCCCAGAAAATAAATATGAGAAAAAAAGTATATGCCTGAGGGATTTCTTACGTCAAGTGAAACACCCATCCATCAGCTGTCTGAGATGTCACAGTTTCAACACTCCCCGCTGACAGTAATCGGATATCCGCTGCCCGTATTTAACTGTCCTTAATCAATATTATATAATGTTATGTGATTATTTTGTCTTCATTGCCATTATTTGTATATGGTATGTCTTTAATTGTGGGTGAAAGTGGCAAAACATTTGATCAGACTAGCTTCACAATGATCGCTTGCTGTGGCCCTGTAGGTTATATCTCGTGTGTTTGTTGCATTCAGCAACCGCACTCACAAACATCGTTTCAGCAGCGAGGTCTGTCAATGCCGGCTTCCGGGTGAAGCGATGAGAAATCATAACCACTCCTCGTGGGAACAGAAAGCAGAGATGCTTTGGCATGCTCAATGTGCAGTGACATTATTTGACATAGCAAAACATAACATAGTAGCATAACATAACATAACAATACATAACATAATGTAACATTAAATAAGGAATTTATATTAATCGTACTAAATGTCACTAACTGATACAGTGCTGTTTTATGTCATAGCAAAATATAGCATAGCATGACATAACATAACAAAACATAACATAATATAACATTCATTCATTCAGTAGTATGTCCTTTGCAGAACCTCGCTCTCATAACAACCTACCCGAAAACCTCTCGATCATAAGCAAGATGTCCCGCGTCCGATACACCCATCTGGAGATAATCCACCACATCCTGCACCCATCTTCTCTTTGGCCTTCCTCTTCCTCTCTTCCCAAGCATATACCCCTACATTATTGTTCTCTCCAAACTTTCGTGATGTTTCATGTAACCAAAATATTTCAGTTTTCTTTGTTTTATCGTCTTTAATAGAAAAACCTTCTTCAATATTCAGTTCTTGAAGGATGGATGCATGTGTTCTTTTCTTTATCCAAGATATTCTTAGAACTCGTCTATAACATTTATATACAAAAGCATTTATACGCTGTTAAGCTTGTTTAGTAAGTTTTATTTGGCCTTCCTCTTCCTCTCTTCCCAAACATTTACCCCTACATTATTGTTCTTTCCAAACTTTCGTGATGTTTCATGTAACCAAACTATTTCAGTTTTCTTTGTTTTATCGTCTTTAATAGAAAAACCTTCTTCAATATTCAGTTCTTGAAGGATGGATGCATGTGTTCTTTTCTTTATCCAAGATATTCTTAGAACTCGTCTATAACATTTATATACAAAAGCATTTATACGCTGTTCAGCTTGTTTAGTAAGTGTCCAGGTCTCACAGTGTATGTTGCAATCTGAAAGATGCATGTTCTTAAAAATCTGATTTTTGTAATTCTGTCTGTCCCACTCCATAATTTATTTAGTTGTTTTAGTCTTTGGAGAGCTATTTCGTCTTTTAACTTCTTTCATTGTTTCACCATTGTTGGTAATCAATGACCCAAGATATTCAAAATTTTCCACCACCTCCAATTTTACCTCATTAACATATATTTCTTTCTCCATAGTAGTTTTATCTGTATCCATTATCTTTGTTTTTGCTATGTTAAAATATAAGTTGTGATTTTCACTATTCAACTGGATTGAGGTTATTAGGTTTTCTATACCATTCTGTGTTGTGGGTAGCAATACGGTATCGTCAGCATACCGAATCTCTATTATGCCATGACCACCGATATTTAGGCCATCATATCTGACATTTCTCATTATATTTTTGGCGTATAGTTAAACAAAAAGGGGGACAGCACACAGCCCTGATGGACTCCTTGCTTGATGTCAAACCAATCTGATGTCTCGCCATCAATTCTAACCGCTGCTTGTTGGTCTAGATAGATACTTTGTACGAGATGTATTACAAGTAATGGAAAGCCCGTATTCCTCAAAGTTCCTCAAAATTCCTCCCAAAGTTTCTGATGTTGTACACAGTCAAATGCCTTTGAATAATCCACAAATCATGAGAATAGGTTTACATTAAATTCTCTGCACTTCTCTATCATTAAACGCATGTTGAGTATGTGATCTCTTGTTCCTCTTCCTTGTATAAATCCAGCTTGAACCACGTTAATTTCTTCTTCAATTTTCTTACGAAGTCTTCTCGTTATGATTTTTAGTAGAATTTTACTTGCATGACTGATCAGGGCAACAGTTCTATAGTTGGTGGATAATTCCAGGTTGCCCTTTTTTGGTATTTGAATGAAGATAGTTCTCTTCCAATCTTTTGGCCATATACCATATTTCCATATCTTTTTACATAATGCGTGATAGATGTGTATGTTTTCTTCTCCTCCCGCTTTAATTAGTTCAGCTGGTAACTTATAACATCCAGGTGATTTACCATTCTTCAGGTTCTTTATTGCCCATGCAATTTCGTCTAATGAGGGTTCAGGTTCTGCCTCTGTTGTCGTTGGTTCATGTATCTCATTCATATCCTCACTGTCACTCATATCATACATTCCACTGCAGTACTCCTGCCATCTTTCTAGAATTTTTCTAGATTCTGTTAAGGTATTTCCCATCTTGTCACAGATAACATTTAATTGATGTTGAACATTTCTTGTCAATAACTTCATTTCTTTGAACATTTCGTAATCTCTTCCAGTCTTGTGATATTGCTCTATTCTGGTACAGCAATCTTGTATATATTGGTTTTTGTCCTGTCTTGTACTCTTTATTATTTCGATTTATACTTCATCCTGCTGTTATCGGATTCACCTCCTTTCTGTTTCAGTTCCCTTCGTTGTTTTATTAATTCTAATGTATCTAATGTAATCCATGGCTTATGTTGCTTTTTCTTGGTCGGAAGTAGATCTTTGGCTGCAGTTATCAAGATATCTCTAGCTTGTACTGCCAATTCCTCAGGTGTCAATTCGTCCTGTATAGACATCAAGACCCCAAAACGATCCTTCATTTCTACGTTGCATGCATCTGGTATTTTTGTGAGATCAAAGCGAAGTGACCTTGGTCCTGGATACGCTTTATGAGTTTTACTTTCACATCTGCTTCTAATAACGTATTCTAATAACATGAGATACGGAATTAATATCTTCTTCTTCATAAGCATTCCGATCCATTGAGGTTCTTTGCTGCAGATACAATCCGTCTCCATTCGTTTCTCTGGTTGACCTTCTCTTGCCAGTCGCCGATTCCAAGTGCTTGTAGGTCTGTATGTATATTATCTCTCCACCGCCTTCTTGGTCTACCTCGGGGTCTACGGTCATTTATTTCCTGAGTGTAAGCGAGTTTTGTTTTCCTATTATCTTCCATTCTTTCTACATGCCCCAGCCATTGCAGTCTATTAGCCTTCATGATACCAGTTATTAGCGGGGACTTAAACAGATCATAAATGTCTTTGTTGCTTCTTCTTTTCCACCATCCACTTTGTGTATCCCTAATGGGCCTAAAGATGCGTTTTAAGACTTTGTTCTCAAAGGTTTGTAACAAGGCTTCGTCTCCTTTAGTTGTACTCCAAATTTCAGAGCCATACAGCACAACTAGTCTAATCAGTGTTTTGTATATTGTGATTTTGGTATTACGAGAGAGCACCTTTGATTTTAGTAGATGTTGTAGTGCATAGTATATCTTATTTCCAGAATTTATTCTAGCTTGTATTTCTTCCCTTATTATGTCGGAGCAGTTGAAGATTGTACCCAGGTATTTGTGTGTTTCTGTTCTTTTAATGGTCATATTATCTATTTGTATGTGGCCAGAGTTTTTAGCCGTTCCTTCTCTTGAAATTACCATATATTCTGTCTTATCTTGGTTGATAACCAGCCCCATTTGTTGGGCTTTTTCCTTTAAATGAGTCAATATTTCCAATGTCTTTTGTTCATTTTCCCCTATAATATCTATATCATCTGCATAACCAAGCAGCTTGGATGTTCCTCCAATATCACATTCCTCCTTTACCTTCCTTACAACTTTCTCTAGAGCCAGATTGAAAGAGTAGCGGCGATAGTGCATCACCCTGTTTCAAGCCAGATGTTATTTGGAAAGGGTCTGATTTCCTGCCTTTATATGTTACTATATTATAAGTATCTTCCATGCGTAGTCTGGTCATGTTGATTAACTTCCTTGGTATTCCAAAATTCCTGCATAGCATTCCATAGACTATTCCTATAGGACACTATCATAAGCCTTTTTAAAATCCACAAAAATGTTATGGATTAATATTAATATGAATCGCAAATATGTGCCACTAACTGACACAGTGCTATTTTATGTTAAATTACGACTAGATTATACACTGCTGTTTTATGTTACAATTAGTAACTAGAAAAAGTGAGTGCTGTTTTATGTTACATTGGCACCTTTCCATCTTGACAGACGATAGTTTGGTACATTGTGCTTCAAACAGGCTTAAATAACTGTCATATGGCAATAACTACGATCCATGGCGGTGGCGAGTGTGGCTGGTAAGGTCAATTCTTGCTGCAAATGTTTGCCCACAGTAGGTGCATGTGAAAACATGGCCATTTCCACCATTTTGCACCATCTTACGTCTCTCACGCTCTGTGTGTGCTTTATCTGCAATCATTTTCTCCTTTGTCTTTATTCCATTTCTGATAGTTGCCCTCCATGCAACACGTTCAGCGGCGACGTGCTCCCATTGTGCATTATCAATGCCTGTATCAATCATGTCCCGCTTACACACATCTTTGTATCGTAGTAGAGGCCGACCCTGAGATCTCCTACCCGTCTGTAATTCACCAAAAAAGATGTCCTTTGGTATTCTACCATCATCCATCCTCCTAACGTGTCCTATCCATCTAAGTCTACGAATACTGAGCATGGAATACACCGTCACACAACCTGATCTTTCCAATACTTCAGTATTTGTGATTTTGTCTTGCCACTTAATACCAAGTATTCTTCGCAGACACCGCATATGAAAGCTGTGTAAACGTTTCTCTTGGCGTGAGTAAGTTGTCCAGGTTTCACTGCCATAAAGAAGAGTACTAAGGACACAGGCTTGGTAGACGAGGACTTTTGTTTTGGCAGTAAGCTTCCTGTTCTCCCAGACTCTTTTTGCTAACATGTTCATTGTTGTTGCTGCCTTGCCAATCCTGATGTTGATTTCCTGATCGAGGGATAATTTGCTATTTACCTCTGATCCAAGATATGTAAAATGGTCTACTATCTCCAGTTCGGCGTCGTCAATAAAGATTGATGGTACACCATGTGCACCTTGTGACATAATCTGTGTCTTCTTTTTGTTAATTGTTAAACCAAATTCAGAACAAGCATTGGAGAATGCAGATAGTAGATGTTGTAATTCTTCCTCAGAGTGGGTCGTAATCGCAGCATCATCCGCAAAAAGCAACTCTCTGATTAGTACCCTGCTAATTTTGGTCTTGGCCTTCAATCTCTGAGCATTATAGAGGCCACCATCTGAGCGTGAGTGAATGTATATACCGTCATCCTGATCACGAAAGGCATATTTCAGTAGAAGTGAAAAGTATATCCCAAAGAGAGTGGGGGCTAGTAAATCAC